>CM023840.1:6255033-6430033 GCA_013266295.2 Branchiostoma floridae x Branchiostoma japonicum | reverse complement strand
CTAGACGGATGACAAGCGGTCCTCGTCATACTGACGGACGAAACAATATTGTTGTGTTTGTTTACTAAACGTGGCCATTGTTCTTTCCCAGGCCAATCCCAGCGGAGGGGAGAGTGGTGGTCAAACTGACCACTGACGCCTGTGAGGGTCAGGAGAACTTCGTGCGCTATTTGGAACACGTGCAGGTCAGCTGACTTTCTTCACTGTCAATTCTTTTTAGATTTCAATTAGAAAAAACAAACATCACGGTCTTTCAAGAGAGAGATTTTAAATATGGCTCGTTAAGGTAAACCGCTAGACTCTACACATCGCAGTTTCACAAATAGGCAGTCAGTTTTACTATTACTTTTGCTATATTTATTCATATTGGACTGACGTCACCATTGCGTTGCGCAGTGAAGGGCCAAAATTCTAGTCCCCAGTTACCTTTGAAAATCCTTTTCTTCCTTTAAAATTTTGGTCCAGTCTTGATACTTTTCAGCTAGGAGGAACAGGGAGGGTCTGGAGGGTCTAAACCTTCCTACTTTGGTCAAGTTGTGTTCGTTTCCCCAGTTTAGTGGGCGTAATGACAGATCTGAGTGGTTCGGTGTTCCATGGCCAGAGCGGATGGATACATGAGAAAATGAGGTCAAAAGAAGGGTTTGTTTACCGTTGTCAGCTCTTGTCGGAGTTTGAGCTGGTCAATCCCCTGTTTTCTTTGTATATTTGGGAGGCAGGCCCTTGTGACTTTCTGGTGCAGAAGAATTTTTGAGATTGAAATGTGGGAAAGTATTTTTTATAAGGCCTTGTTTCAGCCTTCAATGGCCAAACTTCATGGTGATATCTATAAATTCTCTGACAAGCTTCAAAAGACTATTATCATAATGACGGACCTTCATAGAACGATTATCGACTTAATGACGCATGATTTTGTTTTTGTTACTGTTATTGACTTATTTATGCATATACTTGTATTCATTTTTTGTATTATTTATATTGTGTGCGTTAGCAATTATTTGTATTATTTGTTTGACCCCTGGCACTCCTCCCAACTTGTTCTTGACCTGAACAGACGATTGGAGTATTTTCGAGATTAAATAAAGGCACAAAGAAACAAATATCTGTATTCAATGGACCAAATCTAAGTCGCCATCTTGGATCTCCTCCAGGCTGTGATCACCCTGCGGTCCACACGACGAGGTGACGTCACCATCAACATGACGTCACCGATGGGCACGAAGTCCATCCTGCTGAGCAGACGGCCCAATGACGACGACTCGGTGAAGGGCTTCGACCGCTGGCCGTTTATGACCACACACACCTGGGGGGAGGACCCAAGAGGTGGGCAGACACCGATAAGCATTTATTCACAATATTGCACAAAGGGGCCCCACCAGGTATAACGTTACATATATATAGTTTGCGGGCTGTTTTGTTTTATTTTGCACACATGAAACAAGAGGCGAGTAGCACAGAAACCCTGGCCCCGGGAATCGAATCCGGGCCGCCAGATTGAAACCACAGCGCCCTAAACATTCGGCCAAAAGGGTCAAGACCCGTCAGATGAGTCAGGTGGGAGCACTTATAACCCCACTGTTATTTTACACATATCGAACGTGGCCCTGTGGGACCCCCTGTGACTGCCGGACTCTTTGGGGCTCGGCCGTGTTCCCGGATGTTTTAAAACCCGGTGCCCGGTGACAAAATTACGCCGTAACCTAACCGTGCTAACCCCGATAGTTCCCCTCCTGGTGTCTGGCAGTCCACCGGGGTACATTTTGGGTACATCACTGATCAGCTGCACAGAACGAACTTTCCCGGGTGCTCCTAACATCCCAGGAGCCATACAGGGCAGCGCTAGCTACTGTGGGTTAGCGCTAAGGAATTTTTCTGAATGTAAACGGGGTCTTAATTATGACCACGCATGATAGCCGTTGTCCTCCCGACTTCTGAGCCCGCGGCCGGGGGCTAAACCCCGTACGGGCACCGGTGTAATTTTGCCCTTAGTATTAGAGAGCGAGGATCTCTAGTGTTGAGAACCCTCTTGGGACGCATTTATCTCATTCAAAAAATTCCTGGAGATGAATTTGATCCTATGCAAAAATGCCGAATTTTGCGCATTATTTTTGATATGGAAATAATATTTTCTCTCTAATTGACTCACCAGGAGACTGGGTGTTGGAGGTGGGTTTCCAGGGTGAAGAGCCACAGGAGGGCGACCTTCTGGAGTGGACACTGCGGCTGCACGGCACTCAAAGCGCCCCCTACATTGACCAGGTACGTACTGTAGGGGGTAGGACTTGTGTCCGGCCACCAGCAACACATCTGGTGTGGATTAATATCAATAAAGGACAGAGACCCACGTGTCCCTAAATGAGTCTGCCCCAAGTCGTGGTCAAGTGTGGACGTCCATACTAGTATTACTATAGCATACATAACACTGGTGGCAGCGGTGGGATTTTCTCACAAGTTTAAAATTAAAATCTTTTTAATGTCTTTCAAAAGAAAAGGACTCGAACATGGGGATAGTATATGCATACTTGCAGAAACTTCCAGTCATGATAAAATATTCATTTGAAGTTTGCATGGGTAATTGAACTATTACAGGTTTGCGATAGCAAAATCTGTTTTGATTTTGTTGGCGTTCATGGGCACCGCCATGTTGGATTTCGATGCCATGTGGGCACCATCTTGTTTCCGGTTGGAATGTGGTGCTGTTTCTAGTTCGAGATTTTGTAATAAGTGAGTCAGTGTTGGGATTGCGTCATTCATGGGAGGAATGATGCCGTCAGCTGACCCATTTCAACCAGTTTTGAACTGACTCAGCCCAAACATTAAAGGACTTAAGGGTAATTTGAATGCTGGCAGCCGGTCAGAAGCATAATGTTTGCACAAAGAATAATAAGGCCGTGGCAGGCTACATTTACAGAAACTACTCATCCACACTTGTGCCAGTAATTTTGATTTATACTGAAAATAGTATCAAACACACTTCTCTCCCATTTAAGGATTAAAGAAATCCTTTAGGATATACCAAGCTCCCCAAATGTTTGTGGTTTTGTTCTTTTGCCTAGGCTTATATTGTGATGGTGGTGATGTTTGGTGGCTTTCATTCTCTCGCCCTTTCATGTGCGTTAGTGTGCATTTGATTCTTCAGTTTCATTTCGTTATAATGCTGCATTCGATGTTAGTTTTGATATTGTATTGAATGAATAATATGACCCACGCGTTATGCTTCACTCTTGCAGCCGCTTAAACCATCATCAGATACCTGGGCTCATAAATCTGTTATTTAGCATTCTTGTGACTAAAAGGTATTAAACTTGTTTTAATCTCACAGAGAGCAGTAATTCTAGCACACAAATCTGTCCGTGTATCTGACAGTGTTTAGATATCCATTTGAAGGTCTGGTGGTTACAAACACCTATGGTTCAGCACCAAGGAGAGGGAATGCAAAAAAAAAACAAAGGGAAGAACAAATAGTGGTAAAGACGTAATTGTATTGTAAGATTTGGTGTACGTAATTCCTTTGTAAGATTTGGTGTACGTAACTGCTTTGCAAGATTTGGTGTAAGATTCTAAAATGGGCCATGTTTTCTATGTCCAATATTTGGCCACTACTGTATGTATCTACATCCGCCAGAAGGCCTGCATGACACCTGCATGGCACCTGCATGGCACCTGCATGGCACCTGCATGGCACCTGCATGGCACCTGTCCACTTCATCCTCGTAGAGCCAGAGATCTAGAAAGACTATGGTCGTTCGGTGCAATCCATCACACGATACACTAGTAACCTATATTGTTTAGGATTAAATGTGTGTTTAGTTTGTGTGTATATTATTGTCTTGTGTGTGGGCCACAACACCAGCCCCTGCTGCCTGTGACCCACGAGTATTGTATTGTCTTGCAATTCTAATAAATCAAATCAAACCTCTGGCCAGGCTCCCCTGGAAAGTACCTCCAATATAAAATGATTTGCCCGGTGCACCTTATACTACCCAATCCCCTTCAGATGAAAGCGGGCGCCCCAATTCGCCCACCCGTGTCAGGCAACGTGATTTCGAATTAGCTTTCAAGGCTCCGACCTATAATAAGCCATCCGCTCTTACCTCGGAAGTCCTGTGCAATTAACGTTAATGCAGACAGAGCAACTCGGTTCAAGCAGGAAGAGGATACTTGAATTGGCGGCCAATTCGTGAGGGGAATGGTGGATTTTTGACGCATAACAGATGTTGACACAGAAAACAGAATCTGATGTTACATCTTAAGCCCCAGTCACACATGGCTAGGAGCAAGGTCGGCTGTGGTTGGCTGGCGTTCGGCGAGGTCGGCTACTGATTGGCTGCGCCAGCTGAATGTTTCAAAGGATTCTTCTAAACACATTATGTGCTTTCTGTCCAATGCTCTCAAATCTATGTGTGAATAAAATAAAGTAAATGCTTCAAAATATTTAAAACATTCGGGTGTGGACGGTAGGTTCGGCATTGGTTGGCTGGTGGTTTGACTCAAATTTAACTCAAATTTGATTCGATTCGTATCGAAAGGTAGGCGTGGCCTAAATCTGTCAGACTGCTCCCGACCTTCAGCCAACCCTGTTGGCTGGTGTTCGGGGGAAAGGTTGTGAAATGTGTGACAGGAGCTTTACGGCGCGACTTTCAAGCGACTACGAGAATCGTTAATCATGACTGACTGATATACTGAGGAGAACATAACTTGTTTTCTACAATGTTTATGTAGCATAGTATAATATGCTTTTCAACCTTACTTTTTAGTTTTGTTATTACAACATAATAACGGGAAGAAATATAACTTCTCTGCCTATCTACAGTCAAGCATTTAAAGTTAAAATTGTTCCAACTTCTTGTTCTCAGGTTGTTGACGAATGGCACACTAAGCTGGGAATGGAAAAGAAACGCCAAGAACTCGACCTGAAGGAAGAGAAGAAGGAAGAAAAGGAGGAGGAAGCAGAAAAACGCCAGGAGAAGGCTGGAGCAGAGGAGAACCTCAAGACCGAGGAAACAAACAACAAAGAAGAAGAAGAAGAAGAAGAAGAAACTGAACCGAAGAAGGAAAAGGAAACTGGAAGTAGCTGGTTACCGGTGAAGCCAAACTACATGATTGGTCTGTAGAGCGGACGTAGCGCTGAAGCTACACATGATCACATAAGATGATTTCTTTTTCTTAGTTTAGCTCATAAAAGAGGAAGCTGGTCAGCTCTATACATCACTGGGTGTCTAGACTACCCTGGTTGCATTTAGCCTCACTGTTGTCGCATCGACCAGATTATATGTGTAACAATCACAGATATATATAGTTCTATTTATTGTATGTTTGGGGTATGTATAAGGAGGTTTTCTTCTGTGCAGTTATGGGACAGCATGCAAGCGCGGGTTTGTGAAAAATTTCAATGTGAATATGTTTAATATCCCAACAGAGTCGGTGGAGTACGAATTAAATTGTATTAGATCATAAACACACACTCACACATGAAAATACACACACACACCAACATAAACACAGACACCCACTCTATCTCACACATACGCACACACACTTTCACACACACACTTTCACACACACACACACACATGTACACACACACACACACACACAGAGTCACACACACACACGCACACACTCACATGCGTACACAATATAGAGAGTTTACGCGCACAGTCACGCGCAAACTCCACGTTCATACAGGTATAAGATGAAAAAAATGATATTTTTGTCGTAAACAGCTGCTCAACACTGTTGTACTAACTATAAATTGCTTCACCATAGCTTATCAGAACTCTCTTCATGTTTCAATGTTCCTGACTCGTCTGCAAAGCCCCTGTCACACATTCAGAACCTTCCCCCGACCAACAGCCGACCTACGTTGGCTGAAGTTCGGGAGCAGTCTGACCAGATTTAAGCCACGCCTACCTTTCGATACGAATTGAATTTGAGTTACATTTGAGTCCAATTTGACTGCCAACTATGACTCGACCACTGCTGACCTATTCCCGAACACCAGACAACCAAGGACGAACTCGGATGTTTTAAACATTCGGCGGGCGCAGCCGCAGCCGAACAATAGCCGACCACGCCGAACACCAACCAACAACAGCCGACCTTGCTCCCGACCTACTCCCAACCATGGTCGGGGGGCGTTCGGCAGTGTTCGGGCCAGATTTGCCTCTGTGTGACAGGGGCTTTGCAGGGAGTATTCTCGCAGTGTCATCGGTGCGTCCGCCAACATACATTATAGTAGTCTCCACTCGAGTAACAACGTGGGTTGAAAAATAGTAAAACTTCGCAAACTTCAGCCAAATAGGGAGAAAAATTGGCCAGAGGCGTTTGGTCACCATGGAATTCCTTTGAACTGACAGTTCCAAGGGGAAACGTATGTCCTTCCCCCGACCACGGGTATTCCACGGGTATCCATGCAGAACTGTACCTGGGGCAAATCTACCTTCTTGGATACATGGACTATCCGGAACCGTGCCTGATCCTAACCCTAATCCATTCAGGCATAGAACTAGGTAGACACGGTTCTGGATACGATAGAATGTGTCCTTGTAGTTATGCTCATTTTCTCTGTAACAAAATCACTGGAATTATTTGTGCAATATCTCTTAAACAAGTGCCCTGGGTCAGGACCTGCGATGCTGCAAAATGGTGGAAGGTTGAAAACAGGTTACTTTATATATATGTATGGAAAACAATTCGTCTATATATATATATATATGACGAATGAAATGTTGCAAGGATGTACAATAATTTTGAACCTGCCCCGAAATTCAAATGATGAACTACTTTTAGCTTAAAGTTGCATTATGTCACATCAGGACGCTACAAAAAGTTGATTTCTTTACAAAGTAAAGAAATGACCAGAAAATGACTTCTCAACCCTACTCTATCGCAAATAAGTCTCATTCAGGAAGTGGAGGTGTCAAAATATTACACCATACGAGTGTGTTTTTAAAAAGCTTGAAACATAGCTGTTAGTTGTTTCAATTCTGGTAGTTTGTGTTGGTGCCACAAAATGAGTGCACGTCGTGTGGGCTGTTTTAGCGCCAACCATAAATGTCAGAAATGTGAGATAATTACACAAATATGTTGAAAAGGGGAAGTACATAAAGATTTTTTCAATTACAATATCAAAATTTTTGGTGCAAAAATGTCACATAATGCCCCTTTAACGGCCATTTTGAACCAGTGTTTCCTTTGAAATCGACTGTAATTCTTGCTTTCTTTACTTTCTTTCTGCAACACGAGAAGAAATGGTGGAGAAAGTCAGTCAACCTATACAATTGCATTTCAAAGACATTCCTCTTGACTCGTATTGTGTTTGCCTTTCCGAATGTGATTAAAATGCGCTTTGTTCTAGTGATATGTACCAACAATGCACTTAAGCCGCCTGTACGTATCAAAGTCAAGATAGTCATGGGATGTGGATACTATGTTTTAAATGATGACGACAAACAGTAACGCCAGATATAACGTCACAGTTGTGTCACGATACGTTCTGTGAAAATAAAGACTATTGTATTGTGCGACAGAAGCCATGCGAGGGTTTTCTTTCTAGTTAGGCCACCTTTATTTAACAAGAATTCGGAGACCTCAGACCTCCATGAAACCATGGTGTCTACAACTTCACGACTTTTTAGGAGGGGTTGAAAATCTCTCATGAACAAAGGCTACATTTGCCTAGGCTAACTACTGATGCAACGTAACCCGTTTGCAATCTTCTTTTGCAACCCCCCTTGTTTATTGTGCAAGGGAAACAGCTGTCAAGGAGGTCGTGTAACGAAAAACACCTGTAAAAGCTAGCAGCGAGCGGCTACCAGATGTAGAAATGATTAATGACGTTCTCACTCTGGGACAGACTGAACCCAACCATATCCATTACAACCTACATGTAACCTAAGTGCCACGGGGAAACACAGACATACACACACAGACAAACACACAGACACACTTAGACGTACCAAAAACAATACGTCTATTTTTCATGAAGGTAATTATATGGATTCCGTCGTCTGGACACCAGAAAGCTGATGCAAGCGCCTGAAAAAAACACAAGATGGATTTTGAAATCACGAAAGTTGTAAAATAACCTAACGCACAGAACATGGTATAACTACAGTTCAACAACACCGTACCTTCGCCAAATAATGTTAACCTTTTTGACTGATCATGAAAATTTATCATTGATTATGCAAAAAAGGTCCTCATTTACATAAATTACATCAGTTGATAATTTTCTCTACCCAAACACTAGTAAGTTGTCCAGAGTATGAAAGCCTTATCTTTGGACAATGAAGGGATGGAGGGAATGAAGCCCTGATTTGCGTAATCAGTAACACCTAGCTTCAGTGCACAGTGAACCAGTAACACCTAGCTTCAGTGTATGTACAGTGAACCAGTAACACCTAGCTTCAGTGCACAGTGAACCAGTAACACCTAGCTTCAGTGTACAGTGAACCAGTAACACCTAGCTTCAGTGCACAGTGAACCAGTAACACCTAGTTTCAGTGCACAGTGAACCCAGTAACACCTAGCTTCAGTGCACAGTGAACCAGTAACACCTAGCTTCAGTGTACAGTGAACCAGTAACACCTAGCTTCAGTGCACAGTGAACCAGTAACACCTAGTTTCAGTGCACAGTGAACCCAGTAACACCTAGCTTCAGTGCACAGTTTGTTTGTTTGTTTATTCAGATCTCCATTAGTGTGGTTGAATCCACACTATTCTTCCTGGAGTCCACATACAATAAAATAACAAATAATAATAACACAATATTAATTAATTTTAACAATAATGATGATAAATAAAACAAAATTATGTTCAAATTACGGTAAACTTGAAACAAAATCACCATAGAGAAATAAAAGTTCATTGGAGGTCAGAGGTCAAATAATAGAAATAATATGTCTGAAATAAGAGTAATGATGTACTTGTTCAATGGAAAATTAAAGTAAACAATAACAACAGTAAACAATATTTGAACTGACATAAATAATAAACAAAATATAAATAAAATATAAATAACTCCAATGCAACAATCTATATGCAACAGAATGCTATTCCTGTGAATCGTGTGATTAAACAAAACACTACAAAGGAAAAGAGTTCACAGCTAATTTGTAAGTCAATTGATACTCGCCCAAAACAAAATCCTGTTACCACCACAGAGCAAGGGGTGAGCCCTTGTCCCTGTGTGTTTTCACCCAGTCATTTATTGTGATCTTTTAAGAAACGTTGGTTGGTTTGCTATGATCATGTTGTTAGGTAGTGTATTATGACTTTTTATACTTCTGTATAGAAAAGTCCTGGTTAAGGCTTTAGTTTTGGGCTTGGGTAGTGCAAACCCTCCTTTCTGTGACAACCTTGTGTTGTGGTGGTGTGAACTATTAATGGTTCTTATTCTATCATAAATACCTGCTGGTTCTTTGACTGTTATTAACTTGTGAAAGGCGCAGATGGTTGAAGTGTACATTCTCTCTTTGACTGTTCTCCAGTTAAGTCTGGAGTGTAAAACGTCAGTGCTGGTGGTGAAAGATTCATTAGCTGCTTACCTGGCTGCGCGGTTTTGCATTGTCTGTAACTTATCAATTTGTGTCTGGGTTGTCGAAGAGAGGATTACCGAACAATAATCTAGATGTGATAACACTAGTGACTGTATCACTGTTCTTAATAAGTCTCCAGTAAAGTAGCTTTTATACTTCCTGATGGATGCAATGATGTTTGCCATTTTTGCTCTGATTTTCTTGACATGTAAACACCAAGAGAGATTCTGGTCGACTGTAAAACCAAGGAGGTCTGCATGGCTGACTTGTGATATCATTTCGCCCCCAACACTGAGCTTCAGTTCTGGCTTATGTTTAAGTTTGTGGTGGCTTCCTATAAGTATGGATTTGGTCTTACCAATGTTTAGGATGAGTTTGTTAGTCTTTACCCATTTCCAAATTCTTGTTAGTTCAGGTTGGAGGATGTTTTCAACATCAACAACTCTAGGTGCGGCAGCATATGGTGTTGTATCATCAGCATACATAACTAGACTTGCATTTTGTGTTATAGTGGCTAGATCATTCGTGTATATACAGAAAAGTAGAGGCCCAAGGCAGCTGCCTTGGGGGACTCCACACTTGGTCTCTTTAAAGGAGGAGAAGTCTCCATTTATACACACTGCCTGTTTCCTACCTCTCAGGTAGCTCTCCATCCAAGTTACAACAGGATCCTCAAATCCATAGCATCTCAGTTTAGCTAGCAGAATGTCATGATCTACCACATCGAAGGCTGCACTAAAGTCTAGTAGAACAGTGAACCTGTAACACCTAGCTTCAGTGTACAGTGAACCAGTAACACCTAGCTTCAGTGCACAGTGAACCAGTAACAGCTAGTTTCAGTGCACAGTGAACCCAGTAACACCTAGCTTCAGTGTACAGTGAACCAGTAACACTTGGCTTCAGTGTATGTACAGTGAACCAGTAACACCTAGCTTCAGTGTACAGTGAACCAGTAACACCTAGCTTCAGTGTATGCACAGTGAACCAGTAACACCTAGCTTCAGTGCACAGTGAACCAGTAACACCTAGCTTCAGTGTATGTACAGTGAACCAGTAACACCTAGCTTCAGTGCACAGTGAACCAGTAACACCTAGCTTCAGTGCACAGTGAACCAGTAACACCTAGCTTCAGTGTATGTACAGTGAACCAGCAACACCTAGCTTCAGTGTATGCACAGTGAACCAGTAACACCTAGCTTCAGTGTACGGTGAACCAGTAACACCTAGCTTCAGTGCACAGTGAACCAGTCATAATTGCCCTGGTGAAGCTGACAGACAGTCATCGAAACGTTGGCTCTTGTTAAACAAGTGGTTGTAAATAAAGAACGTTGCGATTATTCACTAACCTGATGAGATTATTCACGGATAAAGTTGGCGTACAGTTTTCAAACCCACGCCCATGTGTATAATGGTCAGCAAATGATCAACAGTTCCAGGCGAACGTCGTTCAGTACCAAGGACAGGGATACCACGGACGCAGATACATGCATGGGACAGTTCTCTGCCAAGAAGCGGACGTGAATTCTTGTTCATGTCAACGAAGATGAAGGTGACGACCACTATTCTCCTGTTCATTGGGCGTCTATGGTTAACTAACGCAGGTGTGTATCTGATCTGATTTGATCATAAATAGACGAACATCTTTGATTCCTCGTGGTGCTTGTGTCTTTCTACACGTGGCATCTGTAGTATACTAGTAGATATTTGACGGTCGCTAACCTCTGCAAGATTACGGACAAGTTCAACGGGTTTCGTCAGACAAACAAGAATTTGGAGACCTCATACCTACATGAAATATTGAAAGCTTTTGTAAATGTTTTGTTTTATGTCATTGATTGTTCAGGAAGGTTGTAATTATAATTATATTTTTATATTAAATATTTTAATTCATTGTTTTCTCAACTAAAATTACATATATTTATGAAAGTCCTATCCTTTGGGAAGTTTTCATTTCAACTTTTTATCATTTATCATGCATATTATGACCTGCATAATAACATAATGCAAAATGCCCTCAGTAATTATGCATAATTTCATTTTTTTTCATTTGCTTTTGATTGTGTACATCTCTGCCTAAGGGACCTACATGCCAAATCATGAAAATTTGTCGTTCTTATCTTGACTCACACTACACATTCCTGAAAAGCTATTAGTCACCAAGATGAAGATCATAGTATGTTCAAAATCAAGATCATAGTATGTTTGGGACAAAAGACACAAAACCCGTGAGGGCACTTGTATGGTTGGAAACATGTCAAGGCTATTTATTCCAATATTATGATCATGAAGCTCTCATCTAGCCTTCTAACTAAAAAAATCTGATAATTACATTTCTTGTTAATTGATATGCCTGCAATGTACACTTGTAATTCCAACACAGAGCTATTATCATAATTAGTAAATGTATATCATGTAAAGAAGAGAAGAGACTCTGATATCACCCAGAATTTCTAACGTAATTACATAATCAACATTAGACATGTACTTAAATTACATAGTTCTTGTTAAGGAAATGTTTTAGATTAAATAGAAATGAATAAACAGATGAGATAAAATTGTAAGTGAACTTGCCATTTTTGTTGGCTATCAATAAGATTTAACATAGGAGAGAAATCACAAGTCTGTGAGTAAGACAGCTTAAAAATCCCCCTCTGTTAGCAACAATGGGTTATTTAAGAATATTCACAATATTGTTCTTATGATTGTATTCTTCTGTGGCAATGACTTTATATGAATAATAAAAGTGCATAGTGGGGATGTTTTGATTCCTTAGCGGTGAAATATGGCTGTATAAGGCGCCGGGAGAGCCGCTTGATAGTGAACTTTCGGTGTTGTGCACATTTTTCGACGTTATAATTACATACTTCACACACACACATACAAAAAGTTTGCAAATTAAACCCATGTACATATGTATACAAGCTAAAGTGATCTTCTGCTCCAAATGTTTGCCTATAAAGGCTACAATATTACAATTCACATGCACATCAAGACAAAACAATCCTGACCATACTAGCACATGAAAAAAGTCTTTATCAGAATTGACTAGAGCTGTACATTCTTCTTTAAAGAAATGGAAGATAATAAGTGCCCCACTTTTTCTATAATGCAAGACGTCTGTGATTATAATAGCTCAGAATGTTTTTTTTGTCTGTGAATGATAGAAAGTATGATATACTATAAGGGCTTTTCTATGATTAATTTGCTTTTTCGAAGCTGGAACTATTGGACATAGAATGGACTTCATCTTCCACAGGTTTTCACTTGGTATATATTTATGTTTACCGAAGGAAAACATATTGTTTTTGCTACGTTTCTTCTTCCTCCTCTTCCTCCTCTTCTCCAAACAGTGACCTCTGACCTGGTCAATGACCTGAACCAGACTGTCTGTTACCATGGTAACTGGTGTTGGGTCACATCATGTTGCAATTTTATAGCAGAAGGGATTTAGACTCCTGTCTGACCGTATATATGAATGTGTTTGAGCAAGGACGTTAACCTCCTTGGTTTGAGTTAACAGAGCAGACCATATGCGAAGGTAAACATTATGCATTTGCTTCGGAAATGTTACCTTTCTAATTACAATATCTTTGCCTCACAACAATGTGCATTCAGACCAAAAGGACCTTTGGGAACTGCGCCTTGTGAACTGTCTAGTAGCATTCATTGTAATCTTGACGTCCGTTGCTGTGGGTCGGTCATGATAGTCATCGGCCATCATGAGCAGAATGAGTAGTTTCAGATCGCTGTCTGGTTCTTCTGTCATGATGTAATCTTCTAGGTCGACACCTGGGTTTTCACGCTGCACCATGGCCAATGGTTGCCGCTCGATGTGGACAGCTAGAAGGCGCTTACCACCAATGCTGTGGAAAACCATCCAATACACATAGCATCATGAAAGTTCATCTGTGTTGGTAGTTACATGTTTAAAGTTAAGACTTTTGATCTACTGAGGAAGGCCAGAGTGACTGGTCGAAAGCTCTAGGTGAGAGAATTTTTTGTGTTGGATCAAAAGTCTTAACTTTAAACAATACACATAGCGTTAATAGTAGTAACGGGATAACTGTTCACCGTTAGTCAGTATGTAGTGGGCTGAGATGTCATCCCCACATTGTGAGATAAACAGTGGTAACAGTTTTATTGTAGCCAAGATAACGGCAGAGCTAGAGAGTTGCATACACACCAAATACACGTACCAGCATGTCGAAAGGCTGACAGATAGCTACTTAATTGATTCTCGGCGATGCGCGAAGCACATACAATGTAACAAGCTTTAACAACGCAATGTCGCATACAGTGGTGTCTTAAATGTTCAACATATTTGATTATCGGCCTCTTCTACTTGATGATTTAGACAAGCTTAGAATGAATTTCAACCCACATTACAGTTGAACGGTCAAGCATGGCAGCAAACATGGCACCCATAGAGTAGACGTCGCACTTGTCGGTGTAGTGACGGTCCCAAACCTCTGGGGCTCCATACCAAACATGTGCCATATCTGATTGCAGGTAGTACTGGGAGTAGATGTCGTCAAAGTTGTTTTCACAGACCTGTGGAGTGTGAATTTCCAAGTCAAAACATCTTGAAATTAATTTTAATTTTAATTTTAATTTTAATTTTAATTTTAATTTTAATTTTAATTTTAATTTTAATTTTAATTTTAATTTTAATTTTAATTTTAATTTTAATTTTAATTTTAATTTTAATTTTAATTTTAATTTTAATTTTAATTTTAATTTTAATTTTAATTTTAATTTTAATTTTAATTTTAATTTTAATTTTAATCTTAATCTTAATCTTAATCTTAATCTTAATCTTAATCTTAATCTTAATCTTAATTTTAATTTTAATTTCGATACCATGCCACAGCACTTAGAGGATTAAAGGCACCCAATGCAATTTCAGGGCGGCAAAATAAAAACATATTATGGATATGGACATTTGTCTGATATTTACAATTACTGCCAAAGTTTCTTAGCACATTTTCGTCATCATTTCATACTTAAAAGCGTTTGAGATATCCGGATCCCCAAAGCAGGCCATGTGAGGTATTTTTTAAGTACCACCAATAAATACCTAGGACCAGCCTACGGTACGAAACAGACAACCGTTTTCCTTCAGTGACATCGCATTTCTGCTTACAGATATCAGTATGCACTGAAAGAATGACCAGAAAGTTGGTGTGTTACGCCAAAGGGCGGTTATACCGGCTATACAGATACATATACAGAAGCGGGTGTGTT
Source organism: Branchiostoma floridae x Branchiostoma japonicum (assembly GCA_013266295.2). Lineage (NCBI taxonomy): Eukaryota > Metazoa > Chordata > Leptocardii > Amphioxiformes > Branchiostomatidae > Branchiostoma > Branchiostoma floridae x Branchiostoma japonicum. The sequence continues at coordinate 6,415,250 of CM023840.1, read as the reverse complement.
ACGCCGAAGGGCGGTTATACCGGCTATACAGATACACATACAGATACAGAAAATTGACTTTGAATCCAATTTTGCATTCGGTGCCTTTAAATGTTGATGGCTAAGTGTAGTCCTTAAACGTGCTTGTTGACTATTTGTTCATACTCATATTTATTTACCAGTCAGCTCGTACCATGCACTTAAGCAATTTTCTCGCCCATTTCTTACCTTAGCTAGACCAAAGTCAGCCACCTTTGCAATTGGGTCTGTTTCCGTGCCAGAGACCAGGATGTTGTCAGGCTTCAGGTCCCGGTGCACAATTCCATGGTCATGGAGGAAGGCAACAGCATCGGCGATCTGCCTCATGAAGACGTGTGTGTGGGAGGAGTTCGCAGGCTGCAGTAGGAAGTCATTCATTGTCCCCAGTGGAAAGTAGTCCATCACAAGCCATAAACTGGTTCAGACAAAACAAAAGCATTTGCCTTAGCATGAAAGTTCATCTGTGTTGGTACAAGTCATTATGAAATGGAAACTAAACTTTAACTGCCAACACTACAAAGAATATTGGGACTTACCCCAAATTTTCGGTTGACTCCATCAACCTTGTTCACGGAATGGACCCGTCTACTCTTGAACGTGACGTCAGAGACACGTGACCGTAGTAGCTTCCTTCACTCCTCTTGCAAAGAAGTCGATTCTGAATCGGACTTCTTTGCAAGAGGAGTGAAAGAGGCGGTCTACATAAGAGCTCACAGACCTACCCTGAACAGAGACGGGGGGAGACACAAGTTATCTGGCAGGTATGACCCGCTACTACGGTCACGTGTCTCTGACGTCACGTTCCAAGAGTAGACGGGTCCATTCCGTGAACAAGGTTGATGGAGTCAACCGAAAATTTGGGGTAAGTCCCAATATTCTTTGTAGTGATGGCAATTAAAGTTTAGTTTCCATTTCATAGCATTTTGCCTTGGTAAAAATATACAAAATGGGGTGGAACCTACCATCCTATGGCATGCGTGGATGCATGCACATCCCTGATTACCATTTTTAAGGTGCTCATGACACGAAAATACGACCTTATCTGATTGTAGTTGATATAACTAGTATTACCTGGCTAACAGACACATTTACGATGAATATACAAGGTTCTCCTGTTACATTCGAAATTTCAATGCCCCGCAACGAAGTCTCACGAATATGCAAATGAGCGCTATTGATACGCTTAGATGTCTGAGTCATGAGCCTGACATTCCCCGACCAACCCGTGGGTAAAAGGGTGAAAACTCCCTATCGTTAAAAACCTGCGCTAAACTAGCGCGTAGTCATTGGGTTTTGTGTTGGCAACAGTGATGCAAGCCGACCTGGGCGGGATCATTGGTAACCGATAATTTAGGCTCACAGTGCGAGCCCGTCTTTGTTTCTTGAAAAGGTGTAAATATGTCCCCGTACTTGTAGGAAACGGCACGAAAAACAATACGGTGTAAATATGTGCCCGTACAAGGAAACGGCACGAAAAACAACATGATGTGACACCGTGTTGTTTTTCGTGCCGTTTCCTTGTACGGGGACATGTAGTAGTAGTAGTACATATTTACACCTTTTCAAGAAACAAAGACGGGCTCGTTTTCCTATATTTTTGTTCGCAATTTACGGCATATATTTGCTCATTTTGCTGCTGTTTTAAACGATTTACAGTATGGTCGAAAACTTTTTTTTTGGAAACGGACGAAAATTCATGAGCGCGCGAATGTCATCCATTATCTATAATCAAATCAACATGGCCTAAGGGAGACTCTGAGGGAGTCACTATACAAAGTTCGGTAACTGTTACGTGAATGCGCATGCCTTTTGTTATGGTACATTTCACTGTGAACCCATCAAAAGCAAGCCTACATCATGTAACCGCGCCTTTTAACTGTGATTAAAGCTGTACTGAAACATATATTTCATACAGTTGTTTGGACACCCACGTTAATACATGTACATTTACCAGCACGTCGGCAGAACGTACCGCACCTGCGCGAAACCCGTAATGCATTGTGAATAGCACTTTGGCAGAACGTCTCATGTAAGGCTGTATCAGAGCATATAAGGTTGACAGCCTGTCTGTAGTTTTCAGATGCTGTATAGGAAAAGATGTCGTCTGCAACAGGCAAACTTTTGATGCAACGTTGACCAAACATCCAACGAAAAACGTGAAAAATCAGGGTTTTGCGCAGGCGCAGTACGTTTTGCCAACGTGCTCCGTTTACCTGTTCTGGTCGACGAAATACCAAGATACCAGCACGATGTTGCGGTGACGATCTTCGGCCCTGTGGAGAGCTAAAATAGGCTCAAGCTCACGTTCAGCTATATCAATGTGGTTGTCATCACTCAGGGTCAGTTCTTTGAGGGCGCGCTCTTTCTGACTTATCAAACTCCAGCCTTTCCACACTGTACCAAACGCCCCGTGCCCAAGTTTCTCCAACTTCAGATAGTGCCCTACTTTATCTTGTCCCGAATTCCCTGCCATTTTCTACTCATATCTTTATCTTCAGGCTTCTGAACTGACTTTAAATCTGAGTCTATCTTAAGTGCTACGAAAGGGAGCGGCAGGTTGGAAAGAGGAAGTCAGCCGAAAAAAATCCCACCCGTTTCGATCACGTGGATGATGTTTTCCTTCCTCGCCATTGGTCTGTATCAGGCACGTGATTTCCGAAGGTCTGCATGGGGGGTTCTGGAACGCTTAATGGTGAATCTACCCTACACGCTCTGTGCCCTTATTGTGAAAATACTTTAATTTTTAATGTGTTAAAGTAATTATGTTTGTAATCATGTATTTGGAATTAGCGTTCGGGCATGCAGTTACATAGGAACATTTACTATGGGCGCAACTCTTCGCGGTCTTATCAACAAAGTAGCGGCCCACACACCCTACCCCGGACTTACATTTGTAGCTTCGGATTTCGGAACATAGGGATTTCGGAACATAGGGATTTCGGAACATATAGGGATTTCGGAACATAGGGATTTCCGAACATATATAGGGATTTCGGAACATAGGGATTTCGGAACATAGGGATTTCGGAACATATAGGGATTTCGGAACATAGGGATTTCGGAACATAGGGATTTCGGAACATAGGGATTTCGGAACATAGGGATTTCGGAACATATAGGGATTTCGGAACATAGGGATTTCGGAACATAGGGATTTCGGAACATAGGGATTTCGGAACATATAGGGATTTCGGAACATATAGGGAACATATAGGGATTTCGGAACATATAGGGATTTCGGAACATAGGGATTTCGGAACATAAGGATTTCGGAACATAGGGATTTCGGAACATAGGGATTTTGGAACATAGGGCGGACACCTGCGTGATCTAGGTGTAATGATGTTCAGCTTTAATTTCCAAACGCCATTAAGTATGAAATTCCCGTAATTTGCCACTGTGGCATTGGACGATATATTTTAGAAAAAGTCACCAAGTTTGGTGGTTCCAGCACACTTGAGACGTTATGTGACATAAAAGTTGGGGCGGGCCTCTAAAGCATCCCCCCCCCCCCGTCTGAATAGGGTTTACTTTTTTCCCATTTGTAAAACACTGGGATTGTGGAATGGCCTCGTTAGTTATGCAAATTAAGTCCTCATTTAACGTTACATATATTATCGTTTAATTGCCTACATCCCTGTCTAAGCTACCTGCACACTAAAAATCATGAGAATCCATTCTGCAGTTCAAGAACAAGTCGCCAGGGGGACCAAACCTACATGTACACCACTTTTCAGTTTTCTCATACGAAAAGCTATCACTCACCAGACTCCAATATGGCCAATCGGCGGCCTTCATGTTGCGATACATCAAGGACAAGCAGACATGTAACTTATAGTATATGGAAACATACCAGTGCGGTACCAGACAGCTAGTTTGCAATTTTATCACTTTCTGACAGGGGGTGCAACTACATGCAGAGTGGCCGTCGGGCGGACCGCCTTTACCACACCCTAACAAGTTCGGGCTGCACCATTTTTTCCACTAACCTCCCAAAGAAAGGGCCCCAAAGCGAAGGCGATGGAAGACCCATGGAATTGAACCAAGGAGATTCCTGATTGAACAAAGAAGATTTTGAAATAGAGGAAAACCAATTATATATTATTTAATCTTCAACGTTTTGGTCTACCTCTAGCCTGGTGTCTTTTAGTTTTACAGGTTGCTTGGCACAAAAACACAGAACAGGAATCATCACCCCCCAAGTAAAAATGAATCCGTCCAATTACCAATTCTCGCGAGATTTCCGACGAGCCACCCTGTCAATATTAGGCTTTCTTTGATTGGTCATTTTTTAACCTTTGTTCATCAGCGTCATAACAAGGACCAATCACGTTAGCTGTTACTACACTAGCAAATCACGCCACATGTTTCCAACGTTTGGCGCCTGAATCGAATCTCGGTGTCTGTGTGGACGAAAATTTGTAGCAAGAATTTGTCAAGGTTTGTATTTTTACTGGTTTTATCGGCTCTACAAATATTCACCCTTGTTCCGCCTGTTGCTCAGGGTCTAACTCAGGGGGCTGTGGCAAAAATTGCTTTCAAGATGGTATGTTAGGGTCTGATCTGTATTTACCGAAATACAAAGATTGGCGAATGCTAAAAAATGATGAGTAAATTTCGCGCAGACTGATTATTTTGATACCCTGATACTTGATACTTTTATTTTGATACCTCATACGGTTGAGCAGGGCCATATTCCACATTAGCCTGGGTGCCAGACTGTTGCCAGGGTCAGTCTTCTGGCTTGCTCCTTGGCTTCAGGGCCAACATGTCCCCAAGGAAATTTTACCACAGAACCCTCAGTTATTTAGTTATAGCCAGGTGCTATGGGTCTGGCATCCAGGCTATCAGTTCAGGCTTCTCAGGGTCTAACTGGGGCTGGCCTGTGTAACCTTGACCCTGGGAACAGTCTGGCATCCAGGCTAATTCTTCATAAGATAATGTATAATTTACTAGTATTATACATCATATGGCTCTGGGAACAAAAAAAATCACAAGAAAATACTGGGTGATCATGATTTGGCAGTCAAGTTATTTTTATTTGACATTCTTGAGCAAGAATAATTAACAAATACTTATTTAGAGAAACGATATAACGAAACCGGGATTTGAACCAGGTCCTCCAGATTACAATGCCAAAATATGGTCTACGAGCGATCGCTGTTTTTGTTTACATCATATATTATACATGCAAATTATTTGAAGGCATATGCAAAGTATTGGTAGGCAAACTATTATTTCATCATTTCCAGTGTACTTGCAAGTTGCAATCTGTCCTCGGGCATGAATTTGCAATAAAGTTGTTGTTATTCCACAGACCCATGTGATAAGTGTGAAGAGAGGCCATGTCTGGAGGATGAGTTCTGTGTACACTCCCGTAGTTGTGCCTCCAGACAAGGTGACTGCCATCAACCATGAGTTTGCCAAGATGTATGAAGGAGGTGGTACTGTGAAGGTAAGTCACAAAGGAAACCTACAGTGGGCGTCACTGGAAGACAGGCGAAAAATGTCCAGACTATGCATGATGTACAAAATTTCATTTCATTTATTACGAAACCTTTTAGCCCTATTGCAGGGCTAATCTTCCAAGGCTCAAACAATGAAACAAATACATAATCACATATAAACATGGAGAACACAGTGAATACATTTAAAAGACATAAATACATTAAAACATCAACAATGAAGACACAAATCAATATAAACAATTTAAAACAGAAAATGACTAATAACCTGGTGGATGTACCAACTACCTAGCTAGTACCAAGTACCTAGCTAGTACCAGCAAGTACCTAGCTAGTACCAGCCCAGAAAAGAACAAGAAATAGTCATGCCTTCAAGTACAAGAGTTATCAACCAAGGATTGAGGTGTTCAAAAACTCATTTTTTCCCTAGAACTGTCGTAGAGTGGAACTCGCTGCCACCAAGTACAGTAGGGGCATCGTCACTAGATAGTTTTAAACAATGCCTAGAGTTAGACGTTCAAAGGTTAGGTGTAACAGGTCGTTCGGTGTAATGTAGCCAGCTGCCGCCGCGCCTCGTGATACGCTGTATTACGCGGAGGGGTGGTTATACCAGCTACTAGTATTCAGAATCTGAGATACAGATACAGATATGCTAATGTCCCCCCCCCATTCGTACTGTAGAACAGTGAAGGCAGAATGGACAAAGGACACAGTAGCGGTGCAGCAGGTAACAGGCGTGCCGCGCCCGCCTTTAAGTCGCCGTCTGGCCGCGTCATCTACAAACCCTCGCCAGTGGCGAAACTCATCGCGGCCATGCGACAGAAGAAGACGCTGGAAGAGATGGAAGAAATCATGGCCCCCGAGGCAGCTGGGTTAGATCGCTCCAATTTGACTGTGCCAGGTCAGTGTTAGAAAAGCACGTCAGCAGAACGTACTGCACCTGTGCAAAATCTGTAATGTATTGTGCATAGCACTGGCAGAACGTACTGCACCTGCGTGAAACCCGTAATGTATTGTGCATAGCACTTTGGCAGAACGTCTCGTATAAGGTTGTATTAGAGCATATAAGGTTGACAGCCTGTCTGTAGTTTTCAGATGTTGTATAGGAAAAGATATCGTTTGCAACAGGCAAAATTTTGATGCAACGTTGACCAAACATCCAATGAAAAACGTGAAAAATCAGGGTTTTGCGCAGACGCAGCACGTTCTGCCGATGTGCTTGTTAGAAATACCCATCTGCAGTCTGCAATTTGCAGAGACAATTATATTGCAGACGAAAAATTAATCAGTCTGCAATTTTGCAGACTGAAAAAATCAGGCTACTGGGTTCAATGGTGTCAGCCTCAGTAGATATGGCCACAGTTTCGCGCAGATTTGCCGCTGTATCAATGTTATTGCTAAAGCTGAAAAAGATTAGAATTTTTTCAAATATTTGCAGAAACTATTTACAAATTGCAGAACGATAATTTTGACTCAAATTTTGACTCATATTGCATCTAACACTGAAGAAAAGTATTTCTACCACTGCAGGTTTACAGAACGGCTCGTTGAGGGACGAGAACAAGGAAAACATGACCAGAAACCTTGGTGACGAGGGCAGGGCTACCCCTGAAGTGGATAAGAGTGATGTGCAGCAAGATCGGAGCAAAGAGCCGGTACAGAAAGACCCCGTACAAGATCCTGTTGATCGAGCATCAAATGCTGCTCCTGTTGCAGGTACTTAGAGACATGGTCTTGACATTACAGACCTAACACTAGTCTTCTGTGGCCTTATACAGCCAACACAAGAATACGTATGCCCTGTTTGGCACCCTGGTCTTCCCAATCTACAGCGATAGAGAATGTACAAATAAGAGCTTGTTATAACTTGTATTATTCTCGGTCCTAGCTGTAACAGCATGGCTCTGAATCAGTTGTCACTGTCTTCCATCTCTAATTAAGCAACAGACAACACGAATTATGTACTAAGTTTGCTACCTCCTTATTGAGCTCCACGACTTTCTCGAAGTGCTTGCCGCCAAACTTTGAGTCTCCTTGGCAAGAATCTTAGGTCTAAATACCAGGCAATGTAATTCAAATGTTGATCTAGAACCGGGGCCTACAATGTAGATGTCGAAAGAGTGTACTGCCTTACCTGGTTGACCTACTCAATGATAAAGTGTTGGCGCCGCAAATAAGCATTTAGACGAGTACACATATACTTCAAAAGTGAGTATTGTAAGGATTGTAATGTTTAGCTTATGTATGTATCTTTATTGCTTTTAGGTTACTTTAATTGTATGTATCATACTACATTTCAGCCAATGAAGGCTGCTACTGTATGTTGTGTCTTGCAACAACAATGTAAATAAACCAATCACTCATTCATTCATTCATTCACTCTTTCATTCAGGTTCCAGAGTTGGAGAAGGGAGGGAACGACCGAGCGCGGCAGGGCGGAAACAGAAGGTCATGACCTGGCTGGACTCCCACGAGGAGATGCTGCAGCAACATGACCCCGCTGACCTCATCGTGACCCCGCCCTCGACAGAACGGGCTGCGGACGGGACATGTTCCTCCCGCCGCGTCGGCGACAGCATGGAAGAAGTTAGAAGCAGCCAGGTATGGTTTTGTCAAGCACGTCGGCAGAACGTACTGCGCCTGCGCAAAACCTGGATTTTCGCTGGATTTTTGGGCAACGTTGCATCAGAATTTTGCCTGTTGCAGACCAATCTTTTTCTTCACAACATGTGAAAACTACAGACGGGATGTCACCCTTATATACGTGAATTCGACCTTATATGAGACGTTCTGCCGAAGTGCTATGCACAATAAATTACGGGTTTCGCGCAAGCGCAGTACGTTCTGCCGACGTGCTGGTTTTGTCACCATTTTCCCATCATGTACGTAAGATGTGTATTTAGCAAAATGTCATAAACAGTTTATTCATATACACAAGTCTGTCCTTAACTTCAAGTAACTGTCCTTAGATCCTTTAAGTTACACTATCCTTTCCTTTAAGAAACTGTCCTTTCCTTCAAGTAACTGTCCTTTCCTTCAGGAAACTGTCCTTTCCTTCAGGAAAACATCCTTTCCTTCAAGTAACTGTCCTTTCCTTCAGGAAAACATCCTTTCCTTCAAGTAACTGTCCATCCCTTTAAGTAACTGTCCTTAAATCCTTCAAGTAACTGTCCTTAAATCCTTCAAGTAACTGTCCTTAAATCCTTCAAGTAACTGTCCTTAAATCCTTCAAGTAACTGTCCTTTCCTTCAAGTAACTGTCCTTAAATCCTTCAAGTAACTGTCCATCCCTTCAAGTAACTGTCCTTTCCTTCAAGTAACTGTCCAGAAAATGGTCCTTACTCCTTACCTTCAAGTAACTGTCCTTTCCTTCAAGTAACTGTCCTTTCCTTCAAGTAACTGTTCTTTCTTCAAGTAATTGTCCTTTCCTTTAAGTAACTGTTCTTTCTTCAAGTAACTGTCCTTTCCTTCAAGTAACTGTCCTTTCCTTCAAGTAACTGTCCTTTTCTTCAAGTAACTGTCCTTTCCTTCAAGTAACTGTCCTTTCCTTCAAGTAACTGTCCTTTTCTTCAAGTAACTGCCCATCCCTTCAAGTAACTGTCCTTTCCTTCAGAAAATGGTCCTTACCTTCAAGTAACTGTTATTCTTGAGAAAGACTGAATAAAGTCGAAACCGGTCGAATTTCCGTCTCATCGTTGTCATCTTCCCATCGCTACGAATGATGTCCTTTCCTTTAAGTAACTGTTCTTTCTTCAAGTAACTGTCCTTTCCTTCAAGTAACTGTCCTTTCCTTCAAATAACTGTTCTTAAGTAACTGTTCTTAAGTAACTGTCCTTGATTGTGCGTGATTGTTGTGAAACTGATGTTCATGTCTTTTCTGCCCATCCCCAGGAACATGCCATGGATGATGGAGAGAGCGACGATGATACTGTCAAAATGGACGAGACAGACGGTACCATCCAGGGCGCTGCAGAGAGCGGGCATCAAGAACAGCGGGGAGACAGGGTCTGCTTGATTTTATGTACTCATGCCTCCGGAGAAAATGGACTTGAAGGTCGTTCAGGGCTCGAAATACGTCGACTAACCGCGTGCGCCGCTTTCGAAAATTCGAATACAGGATTCGGACTTTGGAATTGATGTTGTTGCATTTTTTTTGGTTTAGGGACACCAAATTTTCGCTCATTTGGCATTGAAAGGCATGTTTTCTTAGGTGGATATAAGACAACATGGTGTATTCCGCATCACCCTCGGTCCCGGCCCTCCTGCGAGTCTGATCGCGGTCGGGCCGATACCTCGGGCGATACGGAATACACAATGTTGTATTCTATATGTACTAAATCTTATATGGACTTAATTATAAACAGGACTCCAACATGGAAGAGAATGAAGAGGGGATGGCTGGAGGAATGGTAGAAGAGGAAACGCCCGAGGCAGATCAAGATGACATGTCTGAGCCGGACATGGATGGGGAGGAAGGACAGGAGGTAGATCAGCGCATCAACATGCCTGAAAACGACACGGATGGGGAGGAAGGGAAGGAGATGGAACAGCCTCCCCATGATCGACTTTCACAGTCATCACAGAGTATTGCCTGGGCAGATAACATAGGTACAGTATGTTCACAGATAGGTACAGTATATCAATACTAACCTCAGTTCAATAGCAAACCACATTGGCAAAATTTTGTTGCAGTTTTGCTGGACTCAGTTACTGGACTCAGTTCCGGACTTGTAAAATTGTATAGGTTCAAGTAAAAAAAAAGTGAATTGCAGGAACTAGTTCCGGACTTGGTTGGAAAAAAAAAAAACATGTCACATACCCCTTTTCGTTCTGAACCACATAAAACCTTCCATACATCGCAAAATCTGTGCTGCAAATGAAGAAAACATTGCCATTGGGCTTTGTCAAGTGTCGGCCTCCATGTTATGTGGCCACAGTTTCGCCCAGACAACATTGCAAGGTTGCCAACATGCAATTTTGTATATACCGTGGGTTTAGGTCCGGACTTACGAGTCCGGAACTGAACCTAAACCCCTGGACTTGAATCCGGACCTGAACCTAAATGTGGGTTCAGGTACACAGCACTATTGCAGGGATGTGCTATCTGCAAAAGAATGTTGTTGTGTTGTCAGATTGCTGGTGTATTGTCAGCCCTACCATGTTTTTTTTTGTTTTTTTTTCCTTACAGACAACGTGTCCGTTGACACTACAGCAACATCAGAACCAGAGAAAGCGGCAGCCACAACCTTGCAGAAAGCTGTAAGAAGTTTCTTCAGTTTTTCTGGTATCCATTTAGGCCACACCAATTTAATCAGTAACTGTTGATGTATTTTTCTGATCTTGAAAGTTCATCTGTGTTGGTAGAAGTCATTATGGCAAGAGTTTAAATTGTAATTTCCAACACAAGAAATTGGGCTTACCCAAATTTCCGACTGTACAACTCCAGTCTTTGTCAAGGAATGAGAATTTTAATCCACCGCTTCCGTGACGTCACAATATGCAGATGACGTGCAACTTACATTTATACGATCCACTGCTCACGGGGTGACGCATGTCATCTACATAACATGACGTCACAGAAGCGTCAGATTTCTCATTCCTTGACAAAGACTGGAGTGGTACAGTCAAAAATTTGGGTAAGTCCAATTTCTTGTGTTGGAAATTACAGTTTAAACTCTTGCCATCATGTTTTTCTGATTTGCATTAAAAAAAATGCTCATATTATTGGCCCCGTAGCAGCTGTAGCATTTGGGGCTATCATAGGATGCCTAGGTCAGTTTTTTTCTGCCCTGTTGCTCCAGTTTTTTCCTGAAAAAATCTGAGAACCAACAAATCAAATTGATGTGGCCTTAATTTCATGGACAATTCCAGATTCTATTGGTAAAGATAGGTCCTGGAGTCTTTATCTCTGCCGATTGGGATCGCGATTTCTGCTCCAATTCTACCGGTAGAAATATGTGGTTGGAATCTCTACAGCATTAAGTGATTCTAGTTGTCTGTTATGTTTTTACCTGCAATTACATGTAAGAAAACCTTCATGGAAATTGCAGGTTGACAGCAATAGCAATTTAGTATGCAAGATATATACTATAATAATTTCTACTATTTAGGCCTAGGAAAAAAATGTTGTGTTTCTTGTTTCCTGACTGACCCTAGAAAAAACTGCCGACCCTAGCCTTTTTTTTTGGGTCAGGCCCCTGCAAGGGACATAAATTTTTCGAGCTGATTGAGCTTTCCTAGCTCCATGATCTGACACCTGAGTGATGAAACATTGTACAATCGGTTTTCCAACATTGACATTGAAAATATAAGTGTCCTCATGCAATTTTTACTTTGTTAAAATACTGTAATGTATAAGTTGGAAGATAATCCCTACCTACCGACCCTAATTTTTTTCAGGACTGAAATAGGAAACACAAAATTTTTTTCCCTAAGGCATATGCAAGATATATGTATCATTATATACTATTTATACTATTTACCTAAGGTCCATGCAAATATCACTTAGTCTTACTGTATTTTTGTCCACAGACGGCAGTGAAGCCTTTCAAGGAGCACATTTTATACAACTGGTTTATCAAACCAGTCAGGAAGTCCACAGACATTGTGGTGGAGGGCCATCGCAAGTAAGTAAATCATACTTTCTTCTTTCTCATCCTAGCCAGATTTTGATTTAATACTTGATTGCGATATCCATTTGCGGTAGAGCTATGTACTGGTATGCAGTACCGGTTCTGTACCAGAAAAATTGATTAGGTACAGGTCCAAAATACCTAATCCCTAAGTACCAGTACTGTACCGAAATAATTTCACACTAATTATATGCTTATTTGTGACCTAAAATGCGTATTACTAAATACCTGGTCCCCCATGGGCTCCAAAGTAAGGACAGTACATCATGTTTGTGTTACAGACTGACTTGTTAACTACATGTATCTGTTGCATATTAGTTACGCTCCCTCTACATGTCACTTTGGTCAGGTTTGTGTTGCAGGGTAGGAGATGAAAAGTAAAATATCTTAGTTTGGCTCATGTTTTGTATAAGAATTCTCCATAAACAAAATCTTACCCTTATCTGTCAAGTTTATTGTCTTCGTCAGAAGTACTATGGAAATGGTTGGCCGTATTGTGGGTGACAGCGGATTTAGGGATATAACTCTGGAAGGCATGATTCAAAGTCCATGATATTTGGCAGGCAGGTTACCGTTATTAAGGCCGAAGTCAAGTGCAAGTTTGGGCTTTGTGGGGGGTCCGTACGTCACGTTAGTGCACCTTTTGTGTTTGTTGCTTGTTAACAAAATAACTCAAGTATATTTAAATAGATGGTCATGATTTTTGGTAGGGAGGTTACTGTTGTTAAGAGCAAGGTTAAGTTCGTTAACGGGCTTCGTGGGGGGTTCGGTTGTCACTGCAGGGGGGCATTTTCATTTTTTTTGTTAGCAGGATAACTTGTGTATTTGTGGATGGAAGTTAATGAATTTTGGTAGGCATGTTACTGTGGTGAACACCAACATTAAGTTCAAAGATGAGAGTCGTGGGGGTCGATATGTCCCCGTAATAGACCTTTTGTGTTTGTTTCTTTGTTTGTTCGTAGTTGAGGTGCTGATTGGGCAGTTGTCTAGATTTTTGTATGGTGTATAGGTTTAGAAATATAGATATAGTGGTGTAAGTTTGAACTTAAATGGTTTATAGGAATGTGGAAAATAAGTTATTTCGTTATTTTTTGGTTACATTGTTTTTGTCCTATATGTAGGTCAACGACCTTTAGATCTTCCCCCACCAGAGACAGCTGGAGACTGGGTCTCATGGGTCTTATCATGGTCTGGGATCAGATAATGTTGCTTAGATTAATAGGGACTGTTCTGTAATTTCAGCGGGAGGAGGAAAAGGTTGGTCGGGTCATTACTTATATATGGCCAGTGGCCACACCAAGTAAATTTTATGGATGACGTCCACTGGGTCAAAAAAAACAAGATGCCTACATGTAGATCTGGAATATACTAAATGTAGAAATACAAATGTTAGGACACAATTTAAATAAAAGAACACAGTGTAACAACAAACAAGCATAAAAATAATTCAACTAAACAGCAGTAGTCGCCCTGTTCTGATTCTTTCCTTTCATCACATCTTCTCTTGTTACATTTTGCAACACTGTTGTGACACTTTGATCATAATACAGTAAATTGTATTTCTTGTAACAGTAATTTTTTGACAGTAAAACAGTCCAAAATCAAATAGCTAACATGGATGACAGCGAGTCTGTAAATCTGTGGCGAACCATTTCACAGTGTTCTGTAGAATAAACAAAGGAGTACAGAGATTCTTTTGTACTCTAGACCAAATCGATTATTAAAAAGTAAAGAGTACACGTTTATTTCTCTAGAGCAATGTCCCTCTGACGAAGACTTGAGATCTCGGACCTCTAGTTTTATTAATGATTCTGTCATGGAAGGAGTTCAAAAGAACATGCTAATTTGTCGAATTGTTCAGGTCTGGACCTGTACCTAAACCCGTGTACCTGTACCTGTACTTGCAGCATACACATTCAGAAATGACAAGATAAATATATTGGGCATCTGCAGAGCAGTCTTATTTGTATTTTTCATGGACACTTTGAGTCTGTGTGGGGAAAAAGTCAGTTTTCTATCTCAGAAAGGCTAATAATATGGCTATTTGAAGCCCATCACACATTCAGAACCTTCCCCCGACCACCAACCAACCAACCAAGGTTGGCTGAAGTATGGAAGCATTCTGATTAGATTTAGGCCACGTGTACCTTTCTATACGGGTCAAATTTGAGTTAAATTTGAGTCGCAGTCCTTAGGACGGGATGTTAAGCCGTGGTCCACTGTTCATTGTGCTTGTCGAAAAAGAGCTTGGGGAATTTCCCTGGTAACAATGAACCTGTAAATAGTGTATATAGCGTCTCTTCTCTGTCACGACCATTGGAAGATTATATATAGCTCTTCAGTGAGCTAAAACTGGATCGAGATCATGTTCCTTTTTTTCCTTTTTCCAGGCAGGACCCTGAGCACCAGTTCTGGCACAGTACCGCCATTGTGAAGAGGGTGACGTCCCGTATGGTGGTCACCGGCAGCGGTACTGTGTACCGGCTGAGAGGAGTGATCGACAGAGCCATGGTACTGGAACAAGGTAGGCAGTTGTACCGTGCATAAGCTGAGAGGAGTGATCGACAGAGCCATGGTACTAGAACAAGGTAGGCAGTGGTACTGTGTACCGGCTGAGAGGAGTGATCGACAGAGCCATGGTACTAGAACAAGGTAGGCAGTGGTACTGTGTACCGGCTGAGAGGAGTGATCGACAGAGCCATGGTACTAGAACAAGGTAGGCAGTGGTACTGTGTACCGGCTGAGAGGAGTGATCGACAGAGCTATGGTACTGGAACATGGTAGGCAGTGGTACTGTGTACCGACTGAGAGGAGTGATCGACAGAGCCATGGTACTAGAACAAGGTAGGCAGTGGTACTGTGTACCGGCTGAGAGGAGTGATCGACAGAGCTATGGTACTGGAACAAGGTAGGCAGTGGTACTGTGTACCGGCTGAGAGGAGTGATGCACAGGTGTCGCTGCTTCTAGATGCATTCCCAAATGCAAAATATTTATAATACATATATACACAATTTTGAATATATTTTGTAAACAACATACATGTAAATATTTTGCATTTAGGAACACATCTTGAAGTAGCAATGATCACTGTGCTATGCAATGTGAACCTGTCAGAATTGCCCCGAGGAAGGTGACAGAAGTTTACTGAAACGTCGGCTGATTAAAACACTTGGTTGCATATAAAGAGTCTCTTTATTCAGTTACTTACCAACCTGATGAAACTATTCACTGAAGGTGTACAAGCTGAGAGGACTGATTACATGTACATACAGTTGTCCCTGCATACAGTTTCATTATTGTGTGCCACATTTGTTCCGTGTCTTCTAAAAACTCCTTTAGTCACAAGTTTTCCCTCAAACTTCTCCAACCTCCTTCTTGTGCCATCACTGTTGTGTAGGGTTCGACGTCAAGGTAGCAAGAGCCTTCAGAGCAGGGTTTCCTGAGAATTGGAAGGAAGTTCTTGAAGACAAGAGCAACGGCACCTCAGAAAAGTGAGTTCGCTTGCTTGAAGCACAAGGACAGATAACAGTAAATTCTTCGAAATTATGGGTTCACCAGCAATGTGTGTTACCATATTTGGTGTGGGTTACCATATTTGGTGTGGACTACCATATTTGGACATGGAGACCAGCAGCCTGGTATTTGCAGGTGTGGCTCTGATTGTCGGTGTGGTTGCTGATTGGCTGTTGAGTTAATGGCATTATATGCACCTGGTGTCACATACTGATTATAGAAACAAGTATTGGGAAGGAAAAAAAGAATGCATTGGGTTGTAAATCAGTGGAAATATGTCACATAACCTTAATTTTTATATACATTACTATTTTTTTTGGTGTGTGCGTGTGTGTTCACAGCAGTGAAACTAAACCTTTTAACCAAATTAGCTGCAGATAGTTGTGTGGTCAGACAGACTAGGTAAGGTCATTGACCTATTGTTGACATTGTTCCCTTTCGCAGGCAAGGTCAAAGACAGAGTAACAAGCAAGATACAAGGATCTCCCCAAAAGTTCGTCCCAAAGTGGGAGAGTCACTTCCATCTATAACAGCTGGTATGTATGATTTGGGTTCAAAAATTCACAATGTCAAGTCGTCAAGTAAATGATATATGTAGCATCTTCACCCCTAAGTTACACTGCAACTATTTCTTTATTATTTACACTCAAAATGAGGCACTGTGGCAAGGTGGTCTTGTGGTTAGGGTTGTTGACTCAGAATCTGAAGGTTTTGGGTTCGAATCCCTGGCAGGCCCCACTGTTGTGCCCTTGGGAAAGGCACTTAACACCTATTTCCTCACTCGACTCAGGTGTGAATGAGTACCTAGCTTCGGTTAGGGACGTCCTCTCGGATGGGACGTAAAGCTGGAGGTCCCGTGTTTAAGGAGAGCCACACCTCGAGCACGTTAAGGATCCCACTACACTTGTCGAAAAGAGTAGGGGTCCTTCCCGGTGTGAATGGTTCAAACCTTACAGTCCGGTCTTACGCAGCCTGTACTATCATGTACAAAACTGTTGGCTGTTAGTGTTACGCCTAAAGGCGGTTTACCGGTTATGCGAAACAAAAAAGAAAAAACTGTATTTCATTGGTACATGGATTTTATTTGTTCCTAGTCGGTGAGATCCAGCCACCGCCACTGCAGACCGTGCTGGGATCCCTGCAACGGTCGCGTAGCGGACGCGTCGTGAAGCCCAGGATGGCCTGGTGGGCCAACCAACGGGTCGTCGTTGAGAAAGACGATGTGAGAATTCGCTGCAGCAGTAATGACGAGCTGGCCAAGTCACCAGCCTTCCTCAACGTCAAAACTGGCAAAGACTTGGTAAGTTACAAAGCAAATTTGATAATGATGTATGCAACTCAGTGTTCTTGCCAGCTTGAAATGTTTTTCCGTCATCTTAATTTTGTTTGTCGTAACAGTACAGGTGCAGTGAATAAACAACCACTTAGTGTTTTATTCAGCCGACGTTTTGGTGACCGTCTGTCACCTTCCTCAGGGCAATTCTGACTGGTTCACATTGCACTGCAGCATAGGTGTCGCTGCTGTAGATGCGTTCCCAAACGTATTTACATATCTACAAGTACACATGCACTGTTTAGGGAACTGTATTTACAATGCGGTCCCAAACGTACAGGAGTTGCCTATGCTGCAGTGCAATGTGAACCAGTCAGAAATGCCCTGAGGAAGGTGACAGACGGTCACCGAAACGTCGGCTGAATAAAACACTTGGTTGTGTAGAAAGAGTCTCTTTATTCAGTGACTTACCAACCTGATGAAACTATTCATGGATACAGTACAGGTGCAGGTATACGAGTTTGGGTACAGGTCCGGACCTGAACCTGTACCTGAACAATTCGACAAATTAATTTCTTCCGAACTCCTTCCATTATGACAGAATCATTAATAAACTTGACAGTTAAGTGTAAGTTTTTGTTTATGGAGAATTCTTTTACTTTTCCTACCCTACCCTGCAACACGAACCTGACCAAAGTGACATCTAGAGGTCCAGCATATAAAACTAATATGCAACAGATCCTTCAGGATAGTTAACAAGTCAGTCTGTAACACAAACACACTGTCCTTACTTTGGGGCCCATGGGGGACCAGGTATTTACGCATTTTAGGTCACAAATAAGCATATTATAATTAGTGTGAAATTATTTCGGTACAGTACCGGTACTTATGGATTACATGTTGGTATTTTGGACCTGTACCTAACCAATTTTTCCAGTACACAGCTCTACATGTACAAATGTATGTGTGGTGATATGTGACTGTTTCTTCCCTTGCAGGTGGTACACAAAGATGACTTACAAGAGAGCAGATGGTGAGTGTCAACAGTTATGATAGAGATATCCTAGCATAGACCATTCAACTAGTACCTGGATAAATTATGGCAGGAGTTTAAACTGTAATTTCCAACACAAGAAATTGGACTTACCCAAATTTTTGACTCAGTACAACTCCAGTCTTTGTCAAGGAATGAGAAATCCACCAATTCCGTGACGGGGTGCACCACAGACTTTCTGCAACTTACGATCCACTGCTCACGGAGTCACATGTGTCAACTGCATAATGTGACGTCACGGAAGCGGTGGATTTCTCATTCCTTGACAAAGACTGAAGTTGTACAGTCCAATTTCTTGTGTTGGAAATTACAGTTTAAACTCGTGCTATAATGACTTCTACCAACACAGATGAACTTTCAAGATACCTGGATAGATTATGGAGATTACTTCTGGATGTTTCAAGTGACATCCATCATTCTTCTTCAGCATCACTGACAGAAATGAACTATCAAACAGAACTAGTCAACACTTATATAATGAGGAACTGGAAAAAACGGTTGCACATGACAAAGTCTCGTGTCTTAGATAATGTAAAATTATTCAAGGTAGTTCCTATTTGCATATTTAAGTTGTCTTTGTACCGGGCTCTAGCCAGCTCAAATTTTTTTTCCGACAGCCCAGGTTCATGGTCGGACCTGAAGGAAGAGTGCTTACAATCTAGGGGGGTCCTGGGACAAATTTTGGATTTTCAAGCCTTTAAATATTCAATTTCCCACATTTTGAGAGGCAAATCATGGGGTTGAGAGTGGTCCTTTGGATGTTTTTATATTTTACCCAAGATTTTCCTAAATTTTGTCCATAAAGGTTGGGCTGGTACACCTTGGGTGATACGGAATACGCCGTCTTGTATTCTATATTTATGATGTGTTTTCTAACAGTGGAACTCCAAGCACCATCAAGCGCCGTCCTGCCAGTGTTGTCAGGCCTGCAGTGAAGGGAGATCCCCAACCCGCCGACCTGCGAGATCCTCCCGATGGGTCAGATCAGCGGGATCCTCTGGGCACATCAGATCAGCGGGATCCCCCGGGCACATCAGATCAGCGGGATCCCCCGGGCAGGTCAGATCAGCGGAATCCTCCGGGCACATCAGATCAGCGGGATCCTCCGGGCACATCAGATCAGCGGGATCCCCCGGGTAGATCAGATCAGCGAGATCCCCCGGGCAGGTCAGATCAGCGGGATCCCCCGAGCACATCAGATCAGCGAGATCCCCCGGGCACATCAGATCAGCGGGATCCCCCGGGCAGGTCAGATCAGCAGGATCCCCCTGGCACATCAGATCAGCGGGATCCCCTGTTGATGATGCCCAGGGGGATCCCTCGGCTGGATCCAGGATCCAGGCTGGATCCCGAGGGGAAGAACGACACTGTCGTCACCACAGATATCCTGCTGGACACGCCGGGGCCTCCGAAGGGGAGAGAACCACTCGGTACTGTGAGGAGCACAAGGCAGCTGAGAAATGCAAGGAGTAAGAGACCACTGGGCGTACCTGAAGACATTCTCAACACACCTAAGCCAGCTCATACTTTCAAGGTACAGTATAGCGTGAGAAGGGCTCAAACTACCACCTACAGTTGTACATAATTATTCAGTGTACGGAATACTTTTTTGAGCCAGGTTGCCCAGTGGCATCCTACATGTAGGATGAAAGCTAGCTATAGGTTGCCCATCAAAATTCCAGGTTGCCCCAAACTTCAACTCTTCTACATTCATAATGATTAACTTTGTTAGAATGCAATTTGGGAATTTATACATTTCTGACACAGAGTTGTTTCCCCTTACCTAAAGTGATGAGCTCTTCCATGGGAACTTCTCAATAAAAGAAAGGGGCATCCTTACCACAAAATTTAGGTAGTGCACTGGGCTACCTGGGTGTAGAAATACAATAGGTTGCACCAAGCAAAATGTGGTTGCACATTGCAACTGGGCAACCTAGTATTTCGCACACTGATATTGCAGATTAGGTCACACCAA
This sequence comes from Branchiostoma floridae x Branchiostoma japonicum, assembly GCA_013266295.2. Taxonomy (NCBI): domain Eukaryota; kingdom Metazoa; phylum Chordata; class Leptocardii; order Amphioxiformes; family Branchiostomatidae; genus Branchiostoma; species Branchiostoma floridae x Branchiostoma japonicum. The sequence continues at coordinate 6,395,320 of CM023840.1, read as the reverse complement.
TTTCTTACTTCTTAGATTTAAAGGCATCCATCCAATGCAATTTCAGGGTGACAATACAAAAACATTCTGGATTAGGAAATCTGTCTGATATTGACATTTACAGGTACGACCAATAAATAGCTAGAACCAGCCTACAATATGAAACTAGGAACTGTTCTCCGTCAGCAACATTGCATTTTTGCCTCATAGATTTCAGTATGCTATGGGATAGGATTGATTCAACTTACTACATTAAAAAATGACCAGGAAATTGACTGAAAATCCATTTTTACTGCTCTGAAATCAGTTTGGGTGCCTTTAAAGAATAACATTATGCTATAACATAAAAACAGAGGCTAAGGGAAAGTTGTAGTAACTTGTACATTTGTACATTGGTGCACAAAGATTTAGGGAGTGAACAGGTGCAAGTTTTTGCCCCAGCCTTCTGTTTTTGTGATGCTAACATTTTACATAAAAATAGGTACCTTGTGATGTCTACCTTCACGAGATGTGTGGCCAATATTCACATTGTTGATTTCTATATCATTCTAAACACCTCTAGTAGCATCAGAATGTCCCATTTCTACTTCAGATTTTCAAAGGCTTTCCAAGAAGGAAAGGGGGGATACATGTACCCCCTTCCACACCAACCAAGTCCTCACTTGCAATTCAGGTCACTCCGTTCCCTTGCCCTACCGATTGCCCTCATACTAAATTTCTCTAAAAATACATACATGTATTTTCTTGTGAAATTGCAAAATGTAGATTTTTTTTCATTCTTTTTTTATAATTTTATTTATTTCATTTCAAAAAGAATACAGTGGTGACAAAAAAACATACAAACGAAGTAAAGGTCAGATGTGTAATGACAAAAATCTAAATGAAACATTTGACACAGTTTGCAAACATTTCGTTTCTAATTTACCAACTTAGCATGAAGCTTTCCCCATATATTTTTTGCCTTTTCAAAATTTTGAGCAATGATGTACTCCATCTTACAATAAAGTGTGACACGTTTAACAAAACCTTCTAAGGAAACAAACTTTAAAGCTGTAAATTTTTCATTCTTTTAACATAGAATTCGGAAAGTGGAGAGGACGACACAGCCCAAAGTCAGTTAGGAAGTGACCAATCAACAGCTCACGAGACTCGCCGGTCTGCTCGCCAGAAGAAGCCAAAGGCTCAGAAACCTGCTGTAGGGGAATCGGACGTCCTGAGGAAAAGAAAGACAAGACAAAGTAGGGGTGAACCATGTAGTGATACAAGCACTGAAGAAGAACCCTCTACAGGGAAACAGGTCCCCATTCAGAAAGGAAGAAGGAGAGGAAGATCAAAGAAAGAGGGTTCAATCGGTGACGTGCAGACAGCCAAAGATGCAGGTAACACGTCGACCAGGAAAAAAAGAAGGCCTGGCAACAAGAGAGAAAGCAGCCCTGCCAAAAAAGGACAGTCTGAGGACACAGAGCCAGAAGAAAAGAAGGAGGTACCAAGAAGATGCAAGAGTGTGCGGGAAGAGGACGAAAATCACGCCGAAGAAGCAGAGAAGAGGGTTACCGTAAATTCCAGGAGAGGTCGTGGCCGTAAACGAACGCAGTCCTCCGCCAGCCAAGACACGGTAGCACCTCGGAGGTCACCGAGGATTAAAGATGTCGCTGCTGGCAACACTGAAGACGAAAAGGAGGAACCAACTGTGCAGCGAAGAGGTGGCAGGAGAGGGCGGCAGAACGGCAAAACGTCCGTAGCTTCACTCAACAGCAACGGGAGAAAAGAACAAGCAGAACATACGCCTGATAATACCGAACTAGAAAAGGACTTGGAAGACACTGCTGGGAAAGCCCTTGAAAGTGAAAACAAAGGAAGACGGCGTTACCAAAGAAAGAAGAAAGCAAATAACAAGAAGACGGAGGATTCAGGAGAAACTAGTCCAACTGTACAAGTCGATGAAGGTGATAATGATAAGTGTGAAAGTGATCAGGATACACGTACATGTAGGTCTCAAGGAAAGAAGGAGAGAAACAAAAAGTCACCTGCAAACTCCAAAGAAAGGCAGCAAAGGGAACAGAGTAAAGATGTTTCGGAGACATCCTGGACCCTAGAGGAAGAGAAGAAGCTTCACAGGTAAATTTTTTGTCATGTGCTTGTTTTGTTCTGTGTCTTTTTCAATGCTTTCTTCATGACACTGAAAAATATTGCTGGTTATATGGTGACAAATCATAAGGGCATAGGACACTAATTCATACAGTCACAGAGGGCCCATTTTGAGTACCCATTGGTGAGCGCATCCTAACCAGCTGTAAACAGTGTTTTTCTTGGTATATCATATGTTGATCAATATTTACATTTTCCAGCTGGGAGGTTTTTACCTTTTATTTTGTTGAAAAAACTGGCTTGTTTGAGCTGCCTGGTAGAAGTTGGTCTGTTTGCCTGTGGTCTGAGGCTATTGGAGGGGTCATATATACCATGTAGTTTGTTTTGGCTGAAAAAAATTTGTGTTGTGCTGTAAGAAATCCAGAAATTTTGGACTAAATGAACAATTGAGGGGTCAGAATACCTTGTCAATGTGTGCTTTTCATGGTTCAAACCTGAAGTAGGTGATTTTTTACAGCAAATACTTCTTAGTAATACTGTGTACCTACATGTACAGTAAACCCACGTTTAGGTTCAGGTCCAGGTTCAAGTCCAGCTGTTTAGGTTCAGTTCTGGACTTGTAAGTCCGGACCTAAACCCATGGTATATACAAAATTGCATGTTGGCAACCTTGCAATGTTGTCTGGGTGAAACTGTGGCCATATAACATGGAGGCCGACACTTGACACTGCCCAATAGCAATTAATGTTTTCTTCATTTTGGAGCACAGATTTTGCGATATATGGACGGTTTTATGTGGTTTGGAATGAAAAGGGGTATGTGACAGTCATGGTTTTTTTTTTCCAACCAAGTCCGGAACTGGTTCCCGCAATTCAGTTTTTTTTGGACTTGAACCTTAACGTTTTTACAAGTCCGGAACTGAGTCCAGCGAACCGGTACACAGCACTATCTGTGCCCATAACTTCATGAACCTCTCTGACAAAAAAAATGTTCTGGTGGTAGTGCCGTCAGCAGCATATCTGGTGAGGATGAGTGGCAGTGGCAGAAGGTAGCCGAGGCGGTGGGCTCACACACTGCACAGGACTGCCAGGCCAGGTACCAGGAGATGACTTCTACGTCCAGCCAGACAGCCCGCTCCAAGGACAAGGAAGACACCAGCAGGGCAAGAAAAGGTACACAAATGGTGATTCGTTGCTGACGGTGCAGTGTGTGAAATACTAGGTTGCTAGTTGCACTGTGCAATTTTGCTTGGTGCATTACCTATTTCTACACCCAGGTAGCCCAGTGCACTACCTAAATTTTGTGGTAAGGATGCCCCTATTTGACCTTGACCTTTGCTTTTCTATGACCTACCCACATACATTGTACCAGATATCATCACAATCTATAAATGTCTTCATAACTTAATGTTGACCACAAATATGCAGAAACACAGACACACACACAGACACACAGACCAAGAACAATATCCCCATTTTTCATGGAGATAACAATACCACTCCGGCCACTGAAACCCCAAGGCACTGGTCATTTGATTGATATGACAACAAATCTCTCAACTGTCCGGTTGCCACAAGTGCCTGTCAACAATTAACCATTGTTGCTTTTGTCTAAAAAAAAACCCCAGAGCCTAAGAAACCTGTGGTCCTGAGTGGAAAGGCTGGCACGCTGAAGAGAAAGAGACAGATCCAGGAGTTGATGAAGCAGTACAACGAAGGGCACGAAGACGAAGCCTTCGAAGACGGCATCACTCCCTTCAAGAAGCAGAGGAAGATCAGTAAGGTAAAAGATGTTGCTGATAGTATAATGCAATCAATGTGTAAATTAATATTTCACTCCTTATACCACAGCAAGTAAATTTTATGGATGACATCCTCCACGGACTCCAAATCTAATGCGATAGGGCGAAAAAAAACAAGGCGGACCAAAAAACAAGATTCCTACATTTTCAAATTTCGACGTCATAAACCTTGTCCAGCAAGAATTGAGGGGACAAAAAACATGATATCACAACCAACAGGTCTTTTATTCCTGTATTCAACAGTATTACCTGCCCATGTACAAATGTAGAATCTGATGTTTCCAAACTAGAAAAATTGGAGAAAAGAGGTTGTCAAATAACCATCATGCCTTTGGGAACTACTACATGTACATAGGCTTTTAGCTAGGATTTTTTTGTTGGGTGTCCATTTTTTTTAATGTATGCTATGCGCAGCGAAGCCACACGGCAAGCAGCGCAGGTGCAAGCTTTTTAGGAGGGTTTTTTTAAAATTCTTGAAACACTACATGTACTTCCTGCATTTTGAGGTGGAAATTTTGAGGAATACAGCCAATTTTTTTCCTTCTTTACTTCATTTTTGTATTTATAGTAAGGCTGAAGGGAGGCATGAGGGCATGGCAGAGGTTGGGAGTGGAAAAAATATGGTGTCTTTAGGGTGTCCTACCAAAAAGTAGGGAGTCCAATTTCTTATTATTTTTGATACAGGGAGTCCAAAAGACACCCGGACACCCCCCCAGCTAAAAGCCTGCATGTACATTAGGTATTCATATGCAATGGAGCACCTTAGACTGTCAATACTTCAATTTTAAATTTTCATCAAATGCAAGCAATTGTGCCTCAAGTTTGCTTCATCCCTGCTGGTCTCTGAACTGATAGACATTTACGACATATTTGCCCATTTTCGGCAATTGTTGACTACCGTCAGAAGGCAAAAAAAATTCTTGTTTTTTTTTCCAGAAATCAGGCAAAAATCAATGCGTGCGCTGATGTCATCCATAAAAATTACTTGCTGTGGCCTTAGAGGTCAACAAACTTAACCTTTTCTCACATGTACAAGGTATTTCTCCTCCCATGCCTGACGCCGCCCACTCTCCCATGTTGTGCACAGGGGCGGATCTCCATAGACTACAACGCAGACGAGGACGGTGATGCTTACACCGACGTGTCGGCAAGGCACGCCTTCCAGACCCCGATGAGCCGGCTGTTCGGCGGACACGGCTCCAGGGCTGCGGAACCCACGCCCAAAGGCTTCAGGACGCCAGGCACCATCAGTGAAGAAGTGCAGAAGTATGCAGCTACTTGACATGTTTGTTTGCTTGTTTATTAGGATCTCCATTAGTATAAATTTCACACTACTCTTACTGGGGCATTATGTAACATTTTTGCACCAAAAATTGAAATATTTTAATTGAAAAAATTTTGTGTGATTGTAATTTACTCCCACTTGCCAACATACATGTATTTGTGCAATTATGTCACATTTCTGACATTTATGGTTGGTGCTAAAACAGCCCACATGAGGCACACCACAAACTACATGTACATTTGTACATGTAAGAGAATGTAAACAAATACATGTATGGCTGGCAGCTGTGTTTCCAACTTTTAAACACACTCGCAAGGCGTCATATTTTAAAATTTGTTACCTCCACTTCCTCAATGGTACTTATTACTTTCGCCAAGAAGGTTATGTTTTCAGTAGCGTTTGTCCGTTTGTTTGTCTGTTTGTTTGTGAACAGCATAACTCAAGAAGCTATGGATGGATTGTCATGAAACTTGGTAGGTGGGTAGGTCTTGTTGAGAGCTAGAAAATTAATTAATGATTAGATTTTGGACCCCCTGGCGGCTTGTTATGGTACTGCAGCGGAACTTCCGGTTTTGATATCTCATGATCTGGACATGCCAGGGTCACGAATTTTGCATGGTAGATAGCTCTTGGGCTAGGGAAGAAGTGACATGAGTTTGGGCCCCCTAGCGGCTTGTCCTGGAACTGCAGGATCATTTGTTGAAAAATCTTCTAAGGAGGATAACTCAAGAACCTGTCGACGGATTGTCTTGCTTTTTGGTATGTAGGTAGCGGAAGTGATACTTGACATGACTAAATAACAATTATGCAAATCAGGATCTAATTTGCATAATTAATGAGGAAATTCTATAAATCTGCTTCGTTCGATAATAGGGCTATGAAACACTTGTGACATGTAAGTGAGAACGAGGGGATCATTAGCAGATATTGATTATGTAAATGAGCACCTAATTTGCATAATTAGTGGAAATTTTCTATAACATCATAGTGGTTTTAACTGCTGGGAAATTAATACATGCCGCATTAGGAAGTTAAGTGAAGGTGAACATCATTTAACATAATTTATTCAAGTCATGACCTTATTTGCATAATTTATGAGGAGATGTCAGATTACTGTTCTTTCTTAAGAAAATACTGTCATTGGGTGAAGAATATGATCAAATGATATGATTCATGCAAATGAGGCTCTTATTTGCGAAATCAATGACTAAAAATGTATGATTCGTCCACCAGAAGGGTTAACATCATTTGGCGAAGGTATGAGGTCGTGGAACTCTTGTTTACAATGGAGTAGGTTTGATTCAACTTACTTTGTAAAGAAATGACCAGAAAATTTACTTTTTGTATCGTCCTAATGTTACCTAATGCAGCTTTAAGACAAAAAAACATGTATGCAATGTGAGAGTGATGTTTTGTACTGAGCGCAGTTTGTTTTCGCAGGTCAAATCTGGATAGATATGTCTTCAAGCAGCAAAAGGGAAAGAAAGGGAGAACTCTGAATGCAGGCCCCCAGAAGGTCAGTCATGGGTATAGAGATAAGTACGTCGGCAGAACGTACTGCGCCTGCGCAAAACCCTGATTTTTCATGTTTTTTGTTGGATGTTTGGTCAACGTTGCATCAAAATTTTGCCTGTTGCAGACGACATCTTTTCCTATACAACATCTGAAAACTACAGACAGGCTGTCAACCTTATAATGCTCTAATACAACCTTACATGAGACATTCTGCCAAAGTGCTATGCACAATACATTACGGGTTTCGCGCAGGTGCAGTATGTTCTGCCGACGTGCTCCACCTGCATATGCAGGTCAGGGCAGGTAAAATTGGAGCCATGCAGGTACTTCTGATGTCTACCTGCACCACTCCATGCACTGGGTATATGCAGGTTAGTGCAGGTAAAACTGGAGCTGTGCAGGTACAGGTACATGTATTTCTGATGTCTACCTGCATTGGTCCATGTTGTACTTGGGTTTATATTATGTACATTCAGGTGCACATAGATTTTTTACTGTCTTGCTGCATTGCTGTTGCCTGTTTGCAGAGGAATGTTTTAAAATTAGGGACTTGGGGGTTGCAGCGTGGAGTCAGTCCGACATTTTGCTATTCAAACGGCGTCTTGTCCTGTCAGTTACAGGTTACAGGATAATTGAAACAGATATTCTCCAGTGTACGAAATACTTTTTTGAGCCAGGTTGCTCAGTGCCAACCTAGGATGAAAACTAGGTTGCCCATCAAAATTTCAGGTTGCCCCAAATTTATACCCTTCTACATTATGATTAACTTTGTTAGAATGCAATGTGCATTTATAGTAAATTATACATTTCTGACACAGAGTTGTTTCCCCTTACCTGAAGTGATGATGACTGGTTTATTGATTAAAACACTTTGCAGCCCGGAGGCTGAATTGCACGTTTCATTACATTCTTGTCCCACCATAACAACTTCAAAAATAATCATAGCTAGTTTATGAATAACATTAAAATGCGACTTCTTCATCATAGCTAGTTTATGAATAACATTAAAATGTGTGATGAGCTTTTCCATGGGAACTTCTCCCAATGGAAGAAAGGGGCATCCTTACCACAAAATTTAGGTAGTGCACTGGGCTACCTGGGTGTAGAAATAGGTTGCACCAAGAAAAATATAGTTGCACGGTGCAACTGGGCAACCTAGTATTTCGCACGCTGTTCTCTGTACCTGGTCTTCGGCTTGCAGATGTGCATCATGTTTAGCTTTGAGGCCTTGTTGATTAAAAATCTGTGTAACTGTCTCACTATATGTGTACTATGTATAATATATAATTCAATGTTGACCTGGTTTTTTTTTAACGATGTACACCTGGGGACGGGAGCTAGTAAAGGTCTTTCACCTGTTCTCCCGTCCCTTCCACTTACCAGGTGCAAAATTTTAATAAATAAATAAAAGTGTTTCTTGTTCCACTTCATTTCAGACACTGGGAGGAAGTCGGCAGGTGGGGAGAAAGACGAAGCTGCCCAACATTGACTTCTCCAAGCTGCTGACAGCACAGCCCATGGAAGACAGCGACTCCGACGGAGACGATTACTTTTCCGACAACCAGGACTAGCCAAGACACAGTCCGTCAGTTTTGGGTCCTACTGCAAACATATGTATCTAATTTACATAGAGTTTTATTTTCTTGTAAAATTAGTTTAAAAATCTTTCCCCGCAAAACAGTTAGACATTACATAGCTGCATGGTTGACACAATATCGTAAAAAGTATACAAGATTTGAAAATTTGACTATTTTGAGGAGCCAAGCATCTTATCATTGAATTTGTCACTCAAGAATTACGTTGTACATTTAGAATTTTTTCTGTATTTGATGAATAATCATGTGAAATTACTAAAGTGGCTACATTATTTTTAGTAGAAGAAGTAACTGTGGAAGTTAAGAAGAAGCGTTTGTTGTCCAAGTTTGATTAAAGAACACGTATTTGTAGTACATGTACATGTATAGCAGCACTACTGGTACGTTGGCTACATTTGAATTTTGCTAGTTTTTAGTTTATTTTAAGCACATTTTATTTAGTCTAACAGTACACTATCTTTGTAAAAAACAAGCAACTTTAACATGTTGTACCTAACTCAATAAAACTATTAAAAGGATGATCGTTTTATTACTACCAAATGCATGTGGTCTTATGGATCCCAGACACCTTTACTGGTTCAAAGAATGATGGCAACGGACGGAAGTGGACATTGGTTTTATTATATACATGTACAAGTACCAACGTGAATAGGACTACAACTGGAATTTTGAAGCATTAAATATCTCACCAAGGTATGAGGTCTCTGAACTCTTGTTGCTGCAGCAAAAATAATATGCTTCATTGTCAATATTTACTACTCATGGAGATCCATTCTAACAGAAGACCGAACACTACAACAACTTAATTTCTTAATCTCACATTCAGCCGATCCATTTTGTTCACAATTTCGGTGACAGAAATATCATGATAATATCATGTAGCATAGCACCTACATGTACCGATATCCCAAATGCTTAATATGTATATTTTAGTACCAACAATACTTAGCTGAAGGAAGCCCTTGTCTTCCTTGTTAGTTTGTCTTGAAATATCTAATGTTACATGGATCCATTCATGAGTGAAAAATTTCTGCACAGTACATGAACTTACAGTACAAGCCCTGTGGGGGCTTTCACAGAATGCCTCTTTGTTTCACCCACCCAATCTGCAAATATCTGGGAGCCAAACAATTGAATAGAATTAAATACAGTCAAGAGCCCCTGTCACACATTCAGAACCTTCCCCAAAACAGCCAACCAAGGTTGACTGAAGTTCAGGAGCAGTCTGACCAGATTTAGGCCACCATGCTACAACCACTGCTGACCTACTCCCAAACACCAGCCAACCATGGCCAAACCTCCCGTCCACACGATTGTCTTAATAACACTTTCGGCTGGCGCAGCCGAACAGTAGCTGACCTGGCAAACACCAGCCAACCTTGCTCCTGACCTACTCCTAACCATGGTTGGGGGAGTTTGGCAGTGTTCGGGAGGCCATATTCGACTGTGTAACGGGCTTCATGTACCTGTAGGGAGGTTACACTGACTTTCTATTGTATGTGAAGTTAAATTCAGGTATGTGACCTACCGACGACCCTGCTTATTTTCTATCATGAAATGCTGCAAGTTTTGAAATACATTATTCGTGTATCAAATCTTTCTGTACAAACATAACTGCATAAAATGTTCCAAAGTAAATTAATATAAGATATATTATTGTTCTATTGCTCTGAAATTGCAGCAATGTCACACCGGAACCAACGATAAAAAAAACAACAGATACTTACATGTACATGACATTGTACAAATGTAGCGTGCCTATTACTACTACATAATGATAGAGGAAAAAAATATACAAGGGTCATTCTTTGTTATCAGGTGCAATCGCTGTCAAAAGTAGGTTATGATTTAAAAAGACAGTACCTACATGTAGTACATACAGTAGTTGGTGCTTTCCCCTTACCAGTATATGACAATAATTCTAAGTTAAGTTTTTGCCATGTCATTGTTAGCTGCCTTCAAGTTGTCCAGAATAAGGTATTTTTCAAGCATCACGCTAAACATTGCCTGTCACACTTACTTAAAACATACAAGTCGTCACATTCAAATAACATATACATGTTGATTTAATTTTGAGTCATGATTTACAAAATCAGGCCGACTTGTCCCAGGTGGATCACCTAGTCCAGCTGGTGTCCTTACTGCATTAGAGCTTGTCGGCAGAACGTACTGCACCTGCCCGAAACCTGTAATGTATTGTGCATAGCACTTTGGCAGAACGTCTCATATAAGGTATTAGAGCATATAAGGTTGACAGCCTGTCTGTAGTTTTCAGATGTTGTATAGGAAAAGATGTCGTCTGCAACAGGCAAAATTTTGATGCAACGTTCACTAAACATCCAACGAAAACCGCGAAAAATCAGGGTTTTGCGCAGGCGCAGTACGTTATGCTGACGTACTCTGCGTTAGGCACCGTTTGATTCTTGTCACCAAGTTTTGAGTGACTAAACTTACGTCATGGAACAATAGTCGTGAATAATACTGTACATGTATGTCATTGTTCTTAGCCAGCATTCATTTTTCCGTCATTTCATGAAATTTTGCCACTTACGATGGCCAAAAATTTTGCCCAATCTGTCATCTTTAACGAACAAAAGGTGGTGTGTAAAAATAAGGAGAGAGATGTCCCATTAAACTAAGCTAAGTCTACCAGCAAAATTTGCCCTTCAAAATGTAGGAAATACATGTAGTGTTTCAGAGGTTGAAGATTTCAAAATTTTCCCAGAAGAGAAAATTTTGCCCCCAGACCTCCCTAGGATTGTCACGCCAGTGCTTGACATGTCATCAAACAAAACTGAGATGACGGAAAAAAATTTCAGGCTGGCTAGAACATAACCTGTTATCCAGTCAAATCGTTATCGGGGCAGGGTCTCTAGAGGCCGGTAGTAGTGTTATGCCTGCGATAGGAGTTTGGCCCCACACGTTCGCGTTGGGGCCAATTAATTTCCCGTGAAAATCCTACCAGGGAGCCTTGCTGTGGCGGGCGGGGTAAAGTTTCAGCGGGCCCGAAGAAAATCTGCCCCAATCGCGTTAGACTGGATACCAGGTTAGCTAGAACACTGCTGTGTGTGAAAAGATAGTTGGCCACAGTGGTAACAAGTTCATAATTATATACCATTGGTGAAGAATTTTTCTACCATTTCTAAGTCTAATTGCACCTGTTAACAGAGAATGGCTGACACTTTTCCATTTTAAGTATCCAGATTTTGGCATATAATGTGAGATACAATAATTATTCAGGGAATGACAGTAGAATCTAAATTAAATGACTAATCACCCTAGAATTTAGTAGAAAATCACATCTCTACAAAGCAATGTGCTACTTTACATAATAATGTGATCATTTTATTTATTGGAGGGGGGGTATGTGCTGAATATAAATTTTACTGCTCTTTAACTTGCTGCCACGTAGATTTTGGTATTGCATATAAATCAAGAAATATCACCCCGTAATCTATGACCGGGCCAATATGCAAAGTAAACCGGTGAAACCACATTGCGTTCAGACGCAAATTGCGATCCGGTAAAGGCTGTTCGAAACTACCTCCCGATGTGGTTTGGGATTGAGGCGCTTTCGATGCGATTTGGAGCGTTCAGACGGGGCCACTTGAATCCTGCTTCGGTGCAAACCACAAGCGGTTTCGGTGAATCCGTCTGAATGGGGCCTTAGTTTCATGATTTCTTAAACGAAAAACTCAATAAGGTGTTGAACTTCTAAAATAAGGCACGTTTCACCACATAAGTCTGAACAATGACAAATTAAAGGTAACGAGGTTCTAAAGCTGTACTGACTGGTCTTGGAGGTGAATTTTTTACCAAGTCTTGATAAATTCGAACAGGAAAGGGATTCTGCGCCGACTGGAAATTTCCTTCATTTCTTTTCAACATCTGGGTGAAAGTTAGTTTCAAGTCCTGGTCAGACTATCAAAGGACGATTCAATACTAAAGAATGATTCAACATCTCTCACTTACAATGTGTACATCTCTAAAATACAGCTATTTAACTGATAGCAATTATTATTACAACGGAAAATTCGGCAACAACATAATACAGTTTACTATACAGTCATAATATACATAATATGTCCGACGCTACACTAAGTCTTGACACAAAGATTATGATAAATAAGACCTAAATATTTCTTCAACTTCAAGCAACAGTGAGAGTAAAATGTGCAGTATTGTTTCAGCATGAAAGAGAATAAAGTGATCATTGAATGTTGTAAATGTTGATTGTCAGCAAAATGCCACCAAGCACAATTTCTTTGGCAATGAGCAAAAAAAAAAAACAAGGTGATACAACATGGACTGTACCATTTAAGGTAACAGTAATACTCAAGCAACTGGCTAGATTTTGAAAATGGTCAATGTGTTTCAGGTAACATCTACTACCTTTCTACCTGGGCATGTTAAGCCCCTGTCTCACATTCAGAGCCTTCCTCCGTACACCAGCCAACCAATGTTTGCTGAAGTTTGGGAGCAGTCTGATCAGATTCAGGCCACTCCTAAATTTCTATACAAATCGAGTCAAAATTTAGGTAAATTTGAGTCAAATTTGACCCCCGAACATGCTTGACCACTGCTGACCTACCAGCCAACCATGGCACACCCAAATGTTTTAAACATTTTGAAACATTCGGCTGGCGCAGCTGAACAGTAGCTGACCTCGCCGAACATCAGCCAACCACAGCTGACCTTGTCCTCGACCGAACCATGGTTGGGGGAGTTCGGCAGTGTTTGGGAGGCCATATTCGGATATGTGTGACAAGGGCTTAAGCTGATCATGAAGAAAGGCTACATGTACATGTATGTCACTCTGACTACTCCTAGAGTTAGAAAGCATCATCTTTCAGTGGTGACCACTGCCTTGGAGTAAGTGTAGTCCTGTACGACTGACTGGGAGAGTCTCTGTGCATCGGCGCGTAGAGCGTTGATCTGCGCCTGAATCAGTCTACTTTGTCGCATGAGCTTAGCTGTCCGCAATGTCACTTCAAACAATCCCGATTTCCTCAACTGTTCCAAAACCTGCTGGTAACGTTTCATCTTCGCTTGCTGAACGTCCTTCGAACCAGTTGTCATGGCGATGGGATCTTTCGTAGTCGGACGTTTCTCATCCGGTCTTGCTGGCATCCCTGTCGACTGAATTGGGGCGCGGTTTCCTCCTTGGTAGGAGGCGGTGCAGTGGGTGCTCGTTCTTTGCACGTCCGTGCCGAATGGCTGGAAACAAGGAGTGATGTAGCTCTGCGCGGGAATGGAGGACTTGGCCGAGGTCATAGAGGTCGTCACCATGCTGGTGTTGTGGCGCAGAATGCAGTCCACAGTCTCGCCCATCGCCATGTTGTTCTGGAACACACATGAAACGTCATGAACTGTGATACATCTCTGATGGAAAACACAAGAAACATCATGAACTGTGATACATCTCTGGTGGAAAACACATGAAAAACATCATGAACTGTGATACATCTTTGATGGAAAACACATGAAAAACATCATGAACTGTGATACATCTTTGATGGAAAACACATGAAAAACATCATGAACTGTGATACATTTGTACATCTCTGGTGGCAAACACCGTGCTAACTGTGATACAACCTGACACATGTTTGTTAAAAAGTCCTCCAGGGAAGTTGTTACTTGGGTTACATATTATGGGATCTTCATTTCATTCATTAATTTTAATATCTATCCAGGGCAAACAATAACTAGGTCATATTATATTACTAGACTTGTTTTCCAAGTTACGTCACTGACATTTAAAAATGCTAGCCTGGGTACCATCTGGATTTCGGCTCCCCTATTATTATATCCTCGAAAAGAGCCAAAATCTGGATGGTACCCAGGCTATAAAAATGCGACACATACTGACATGATAAATTCCTGTCATTTACCATTGTGGTATCCTAGCAATGTCTCATTAATTCAAAATAATAGTGTAGATGGTCGGCATAATCAGCATCGAAGTACCTTACAAAATCGGTAGACTACCGAAAATTGACCTTGACCTTCGTTGTCCCAACCACAACCTACATACCAAATATCATTACTTGAACCACACCCCGAGTTATATTACCGATTAAAAAATCAGCTAACCCCATATATGGTGATCAACATGACACATAACCTTCTGACAAAGGTAAATGAAGAAGGTACAAATGTCTGACCTGGTCCTGCTGACCGGCTGACTCCTTGTCCACGTCCTCAGTAGTGTCCTGGTCAGGACAGGATGGAAGGGAACACCTTGAGTCTTCCTCTGTGTGACGGACACAAATGACACAAAACATACATGTAATATTCTATATTACTTCTAATATGACTACTTACATGTCTAGGACTGGCACTTAGGCCCCGTTCATACTAGGCTTAACGTATCCGGGTATATCTGGATTCGGGGTGGATCCGGATATATCCCCTTGCGTTCATACCAGGGTTCGTCGAATCCGGATCTGCATAATCCTGTCCAAAAACAGAATGCTAGATGCTGCTTGGTAAAGGCTGACAGGTCAAAGGGTAGAGTTGAATTAGATTATAGTAGAGTTTTTAGATAGAGAGAGGTACATTATGTATGTATGCAGTATTTCATTTAAATTTTGTTTCATCTCAATTTATGTATATTATTGCTTCATTATTGTTATTGTATCATTTTGCCTATGTCTTGAATTATTTTTCTAACAATTCCTTATGTATGTATGTATAATTTCATTTCAATTTTGATTTACAATTAGTTTTGGTTAGTATAGAGGAGGAGGGCTTAGAATAAGCTAAATAAGCTTTATCCCTCCTCCTGCACCTTGTTTTATTTATTATTATAATAATTGTATTATGTATATTTTCTCTTGTTGTTGTGCAAATAAATAAACAAACAAACAAACAAACAAACAATGTAGTAGCCATCCAAGAATCTTCTTTTCCTTCTTTTCATAATGTTAAAAGTGGCAAATGTACGGAGAGGCCACATCTGTACTTGTAGTTGTTAGTAAATGGTTCATTCATTGGTAAAATTATACTTGTAGCACAAGGCTGAATTGGGGTTTTGTAAAGTGAGTCTAAAAATATCAACACTTACACGTACGTCAAGTGTAATAAAAGGATTCTTAACATTCTGATTATATGGCATCTGTGCAGGCATCAATTTTCGTCCATTTCCCAAAAAAAGTTTGCGATCATAGTGTTTCTTTAGGTACTTGATGGATAACAGAGGTCAAAGGTGCAATCAAAGAATGTAAATTCTTTTTTCTTTTTATGTTAAAAGTGGCAATTTTTTCCCCAATTTTCAGAGAGACTACATACTTTTAGTATACCCGGTTATTGTAGTCGTGTAAATGGTTCATGCAATTTGGTAAAAACACACTTGCAGCACAAGGCTTTTAAATTATCCGGTTTTGTACAGCGAGTCAATGTCTAAAAATATCAACACTTCATGAGGCCACACCAATTTAACCACATATGCATCCTGTAGTTAGTACCGGTAGTTGTAGTTACAGTAAGGCCCCAGCAAGTAATTTTTATGGATGACATCAGCGCGCGCATTGATTTTCGCCTGATTTCGAAAAAAAAATAACAAGAATTTTTATGCCTTCTGACGGTAGTCAACATGCAAAATGGGCAAATATGTCGAAAATGTCCATCGGTTCAGAGACCATCAGGGATGAAGCAAACTTGAGGCACACCTGCTTGCGTTTGATGACAAGTATTGACACTTCTAAGGTGCTCCATTGCATATGAATACCAAATGTAGTAGCTCCCATGATGGCACGACAAGCTCTTTTCTCCAATTTTTCTAGTTTGGAAATGTACATTGTAAATGTTAGAAATGGGAGATAAATGTCAAATATTTCGAAAAGTAGAAGTGAATTACAATCACATGAATTTTTTCCTAAAATTATATTATACACATCTACATGGGGAGGTAATACTGTTGAATACTGTTGTGAAATCATGTTTTGTCCCATCAATTCTTGTTTGTCAAGGTTAGTATGATGTCAAAATGTGAAAATGTAGGAATCTTGTTTTTTTGGCCCACCTTGCTTTCCTTTTTGTCCTATCACATTAGATTTGGAGTCTGTGGAGGATGTCATCCATAAAATTTACTTGCTGTGGCCTAAGTACAAAAAATGGTTCATTCATTGGAAAAAAAATGCAGCACACTTAGGCTGAAGGGTGATTTTGTACAGGGAGTCAATGTCTAAAAATATCAACATTTGATGAGCGCTTACACGTACGTCAAGTCTAATAAAAGGATTCTTAACAGTCTGTCTTGATTATATGGCATCTGTGCAGGCATCAATTTTCGTCCATTTCCAAAAAAAAAGTTTGCGATCGTCGGATCATAGTGTTTCTTTGGGTACTTGAAGAAGACGCCATCCAAGAATCTAAATTCTTTTTCTTTTTACTGGAATATTGAAAGTGGCAATCTTTTTTCCAATTTTCAGAGAGACTAACATATTAATTAAGTACTTTTAGTATACCCGGTAATTGTTCATTAATGGTAAAAAAACACTTGCAGCACAAGACTGAAAAATAAATTATAGTTTTGTACAGGGAGTCAATGTCTAAAAATATCAACACTTGATGAGGCCACACCAATTTACATGTAACTACATCCTGTACTTTTAGTATCTGTAGTTGTTAGGGCTGCGTACCTAAACGTAACATCAGGTACAGGTACAAGTACCGGTACAGAGGTTTAGGTACAGGTCTGGACCTGTACCTGTACCTGAACAATTTGACAAATTAACATGTTCGACTGAAATTCTTCAATAATGACTGTCACAGAAACATTAATAAAGTGGGCATGTGCCATGTGGTTCCGCTGGTGTAAAGCAGTGGCTCGATCCCAACCAATACGCAGCCTGTAAACTTCTCCTTTTTGATTCCTAGATGTCTGTCGGTAACGAAAACATGGAAAAATATTGTTGCGAAATGAGAGGGTCAGAAACTAAGGTAAATCTTAACGCTGGATGTTCATTTTCCTGGCAGGCCTGCTTGTGTGTTAGTGATCATTAGTAGTAACAAGTATGGATTTTTGTTCCGGTCCAAAAAACCGGTCCACCGACGTTTCGGTTTTTTGGGACCAGACCGATACTATTTTTCCGGTCTGTACGGACCGGTACGCACCCCTTAGCTAGTAGTTGTAGTACATTGTGTAAATCAGGTTCATTCACTATGGTAAAAGAAAACAAAATGCAGCACAAGGCTGTATTATGGTTTTGTACAGGGTCTAAAAATATCAACAATCTCCCAATTTTCAGACAGACTGAACTTACCGACAAACGTGACGTCCGTGATGGCGCTGCCGACGGTGTTGTCCGTGTCGTCCCCGCTGGAGTTCCCGCCCCCCGGGGAGCCACGCCCGCTGATCCCGCTGTCGCTGCTGCCGTTCCCCGAGAACTTGTCCTTGTCTGGGTCCGACGTCTGACCGGCGTCTTCCCACCCCGATCCGTCGCTGGACCCTCCGTCACTCGAGCTACTCCTCTCCTCCAGGGTGTTCTTGTGATCGTCCTCCTTCTTGGTTTCCCCCATGTCCTTGTTGGCGTTCTCTGGGAGGTCCTTTTTCTCCTCGCCGTCAAAGTAGCTGTCACTAGCGCCCTCTGTCAGCTGGGGTGGTATTGCAGCCATGCTAGTGTCCATTTCTTCCTCCATGATCCGGGTCTCTAGTAGCCTCTTTCTCATAAAAGTACACGGGCATTCCTGAAATGAACATTTAATAAGGCAATCAGAGATGGCAGACTTCACACCCGTAACCGTCTTGCCTTGCAACTCTTCCTGTCCCACTGGCTTGCTGACTTTAAATTCAGCTCTGACCAGTTCCATGAAAAACACGCGCACATAGATTACATTGTATATCAGGACAGGTTCATCATTATCATGCTTCCACAGTGGGAGAGCCACTTTTGTACACTTTAGCCTCAGGCTATACAGTCAAACCTGCCCAAGAAGGCCATCAAGTGGGACCGAGGTAAAGTGGCCGGTCTTCTTGCACCTTGACGTGAAAAAAAATTTGGGACTGGGAAATGGTGGTTGTTATGACCAGGTGGCAGGCCGCTTTGATCATGAATTCAGAGGTGGCCGCTAGTGCAGGTCTGACCGTACAGTCAGGTACAATGTAATACTGTCCTTCTAGTACTACACCCGGTGCAGTAATGGAATCTTATACATTGTACATGTCTGGGACCTTTGACCTAACTTCCTGTCAGTGTTCCCACTCCCAACATGCCTAGAATGTGGAAATAACTATGGAAACACAAGCAAACAGACACACCAAAAGCAAAACCTACATACACAGAGGTAAAACCACCTACAATATGTTGTCATGCATTCACTAAGCATAGCATACTTGTACATGTGCACTCAGAATATTTTTGCAATAAACTGATAACAGCTGTTAAATAATGGCATACTTTAAGTTCATCTGATATCGTCATAACAGTGATGATTTGTCTGTCATATACTTTATGTCTTTGAACACGTACGTGGCTTCCTTCAGAGACTATGACATTAAGAGTCGGCTAAGAAGACCTCATCACCAATAATTAAATATATTTATTTAACGTTAGAGTATAGGAGTTTTGTGAGACTAACTTGCGAGTATGCTGTGCCTAGCCTGGATGTGTACCCGCAGTACAAGATGATCATCTTGCCACATGCCCCGATCTCAGAGTTGCACCCAGCCTCGAACTTATCTCGGCATGATAGATAAGAGGAAGGTGCCAACTCTGGGAGTGGAGGCGTGTTGGGAAAGCCGGTACAAATGTAGTGTTATAGCTCATATAAGTAAGTGCTGGTCGACGGGATCAGTAAAAAAAAGTGCTGGTGTCTGGCACTCAGGCTAGCTGTGCCAGTCAGAATTATGGCATCACACAAGCACAAAGAAAACGGATGGAAAAAAATCCATATTGTACAGTACGTATTGTAAAACTTTCTGAGTCCTGCGTACACCTACAACACAGAAGCCTATCATCTGCTTGGCATGCATACATGTATGCGGTGCCGTTGAACCAGTGATGTGACAATCAAAGTTTTGGCAGAAAGCTCCTACGTTCAGAAACCTTCTGTGGCGAGTGACAACCTGGCTAAGGAGAGGTCAGCTGAGCCCTAAAACTCGATCAAGCGGTCGGTTGGCCACCATCAAAACGTGAACAGAACGCGTACTTTAAAAAAAATCATACCCTATGTAACAACAAGAACAAGAGGCGAGTTAAGGAACAGATGTGGGAACCAGTGTAACAACAAGAACAAGAGGCGAGTAGAAACAGATAGAAACCGCTGGCCCCGGGCCGGGAATCGAACCCACGCCAAACCCGGGCAGCCAGCCCACAACCCAACGCTCTAACGATTCGGCTAAAGCGTCTAGACCCCGAAGACGGATCTGTTGGTAGCACTTATAAGCCCCCCCACTGTTACACCTACACATGTATATGGTATCACAAATGCGACTGCTCAACAAAGTACCCGATTGACTACAACTTACAAGCTATAAGATTAAATACTGGCAAAGAAATGTGATCCTAAGATATCAGAATGACCACAATATTTTTAAAATGAACTGACTGAGACTTGAGTTGCCGCTTGACGTTACTTAAAGTTTAAGCTATAGTACAAGTGGACAATCTGTCGAATAGAGCTAGAGATGTGCTTTCACTACTAGTTTTAGGTTATTTCTGATTTTAGATAAGGAAAATAATAACCTGATTAAATTGCGCTTATAGCGGCTAATGCCGACTTCTACCAGCCCTTTTATACACCCTCGAGAGCACACGGTGACTAAGGAAAATATAAAGTGGACTTTAATGAAATGTTACTAACAACAAATGATTTTAGTACAAAATTTGTAACTGTCTTAGTTACCTATGTCGTTTGGTTGTCCATTGTTTAGTCAACGGAGCAATTCAGCGGTCATAATGCATAACTGTGGCTGCAAGACTGTACATACATGTATGTAAAATGTGCAAGTACAATATCTTGTCAAAATCAAAGCAGTTGACACTTACGTTATCACAAGTAGGGCCGAAAAAAACGCTTACATGTTGCTAACGGATAAAAGCCTTTCCAACTTACCTGTGGGTACCTCACGTGTAAAGACAGGATCGCAACAGTTATCGCTTTTTTGGCAGGACAAATCGCTTCTGGAACGCTTCCAGAGTTGTCACCGGGAAACGCTATTATTCGTTAGCGATGTGCCTGCGATTTTCGGCCCTACTAATTGCTGTACCATAGTTGAGTGAGAATAAGCTTGAAAAAAATTGGATCCATATGATATTATGTAGATTTTCCACCATGAGTTGAAAGGAAACTAAAATTTCTCACAAAAAGAGCTGAGTCATTACCTTAGTCAGACAGGCTGGTGGAACACGCACGGGTACCGGGTAGTACACCACCGGTGGATGTCCAAGGACATAGTACGGGGCCATCAGAACATAAGCCATGGTTCAGCCTTTAACTCTTTCACTTGTCCCTACAACTGGGCAAACTTTTAATCAACCGTTCAACATCCAAGCTCTTCCCAGACAGATTACTCTAGACCGATTGAGCCATAAAAAGAACTTTCCATACTGATACGCACATTAGGCAACATTTTCTCAGTCACATGTCAAGCAATGTAAACCCCCAGGAGAAAGGGGCTGTCGACCGTGGAGTTGGTTCAAGGGTACCCCCCGTTTTGTCCTTGACAGGTGCATAATTATTTTGTTTACCAGAAAAGGAGACTTTTTGGGAGACCTCCACCCTTCACATATAGCCTTAGGAAATGCATGATGTAAAGATCCTGTCTGGGACACATGTAAATGAAGGGTAGTGACCTTTAGGACCTTCACCTTAGCAGAACATCTGTCAAAATTTGGTGTCCGAAAAAGCCAATATTCATATATTACTGGTGATAAAATGTCAAACCTAAAGCTAAACTTTTAGATGAGTACGAATCAAGAACAATACAATGTACATCACTAAGCCATAAGCCAAGTCTTAGGCAACTTCATCATGTCTGATATTGAAGTCTAACTCACCAGGTGCTTCAAAAATCATACACATTGTGGTATTAGGTTAATATATTTGTAGATGTTATCTTTAATAAAAAGTTTAAAATCAAGTCGCAAGTCTTGGCTTTTGACAAAACTAAGCTGCTGCCAGTTGTTCTTCAGTATTTTCTATATGTTCAAGCTCAAACTGTTGAACTGGTAAACTTACAGTGCCTAAGGGTTTGAGTTAATCGTTCTGTTTACCAGAACTACGGAAGCTAGTCCACGTGGCAGGTGCATGGTACCCGCTCAACCCACTATGGGGTCAACGCTCTGTAGTCTGTGTTCTGGACACTTTGGGTTTTCAAAGGTGTAGGAGTTGTGGTCACAGGACATAGTATTCATGGGCGACCCCCGGGGTCTATGATGCGGGTATACAAAATAGTACGGAGAATATTCTTGAACTGAAGCCTGGGTAGAAAGTCTCATGTGAACAGTCAGATGTACAAAATGTAAATTGTGCTGTGTGGTATAGGAATGTACCGGGTTTGAGACTGTGTGATTTGAATTGTGAAGGTTTTGCAGTACGTGTATAAATGCGCAGTATTACGCAACTGGCTTTCCGGGTGAGTCGGCTGCAGTTCAATTGACCTCCGTAGAGGGCGATTTCAAAGTGTACGTCACAAGCAGATACGCCGACAAAATTTTTTTGTTTCTAGATATTTTTGTAGTTTGTACCTTCTTCTCAAACATATTCAATTTTTTAAAATTAGTATACTAGAGGTGAAGTGCACCTTACTATAATTTTTTATCGCGTCGAAGTGAGTCATCTTGGGCTCCTTAACTATAGTAATCCCCATAGGGCGAAAACTGTGGTCTGCTACCTTGTTGGGTTTTCAAGGGGGGGGGGGGGGATCACTCAGTTTCTATCAAACATGAATCTCGAGCCACTCAGTGACCGCAGGTAACCCCGAGGGAACGTGACGTCGTTAGAATAGTCCAATGCTATAGTGTAACATTACATTGTCAAAACAGGAAATTACAATACAAGCAACACGCTATTTTATTACTTACAGGAATCCTCGTAAATGTTGATAGTTACAGAAATTGTCAAGTATTTATCAAATATTGATAAAATTAGACGCCGTTAACAAATAAGGGGACCCCGCGGAAGCGGCATAATGGTACAGCCCGAACGTTCAAACACGTTCGAACCCCCCGGGTGGCGGGAAAACTGGGACTGACGCCCGGAGCTGGGCGCTCTGGCATCGGTGTTGGAAGGATCTTACATCATCACATTTACGGGCTTCAGCCTCGGTCAAAACAGCAGTATTGCTGACAAATTCAGTCTATTTTTAAGTAAGATCGCTTGTTTGTTAAAATTGTCCGAGGCTATTTGGTTTATTTTTGGACGTATCTTCTCTAGAGCTCATTTTTAACGAAAAATTGAACAAAAATCAGCTTTTAGCTATTTTTGACCAAAAAAGTTTAAGATTCCTACTTCTTAACCAAAATAGCCGCGGCCAAATTTATTCTATGGGAGTTAAACTCTAATAATACCTTGTAGAATATAGTGACAAAAGCTGCTGTCCTTGCCAAGGCTGGGGCATTTGAAATAAACTATGTATTTTTTAACCAAAATCTATATTTCTAACCCAAAAATTCTGCATATGACATCAAATTTCAACAGTATCTAGTCAAACAGTACTAGCCCTCTGTAAAGTTTCGTCTCGATACGACTACGCTGGGCAAAGTTGTAAGGATGTAAGTGTTTTAGTATTAGTTACAGTCCTGTCACAGGCCTTAATTCATCTGAGCATCTAAAAGGGAGTTGATTATCTAAAAATGCCACTAAAATATCAAGATACATGTACCATGTCTGGGACAAAAGATACAAAAACCAGAAGTTCTGCATCAGTACCAAGGACAGCTGCTAGGAGGCACGAAACATTAAATGTATTTACATACATATACTTACTTAACGCATAAATTTACATTTTAAACTTAAAACCGCATGTGCCTAAAGCGCCATAGAGAGATAGATAGGCAAGATAATTTGATGAGATGATGGCTGTCAAATAATATTATAATACAAATTTGTATATACATGTAGCTTAATAAGCCTTGCAAAGTCAAGTGATCACTGTCATACCATATAATGATTTCGAATTTACTTGTTCATAATTTCACTGAATGTCAAATGTGGTAATGAGTGGTAAAAATAGGAATTTATTCACTTTGTTATAGATATAATGTTAATTGGTGTGTTTGTGTGTACACATGAGTAAATGTTTGTACATGTGTGTGTGTGTGTGTACAGTGTATGTACATGTACATGTGTGGTGTGTGTGTCTGTGAGTTACACTTACATTGTATGTGTGTGTGTATGCGCTTGTGTGTGTGTGTGTGTGTGTGTGTGTGTGTGTGTGTGTGTGTGTGTGTGTGTGTGTGTGTGTGTGTATGAGTGTGTGTGTGTGTGCAATTTTTGTGTATGTGCATGTGTGTATGTGCGTGTGTTGCATGTATGTTGTTGTTGTTCTTGGACAGCACAATTAATAGTCGAGAGTCTGTGGATGGACAATGTCATTTGGTATGTGGGTTAAGGCAAAACAAAGGTCAAGTTTGATTATGATGGCTAGCTTTCTGCAGCTGCCATTAACCATTACTAGTAGTATACATACAGACATGGCCACATGGCAATTTACAGGAGAATATTCATTTTACAAATTATTACACTTAGACACTCCAATAATAATAATAACAAGTTTATTGCAAGTTCTTGCCCGAAGGCTAATTGCAAGTTACAGTCAATCAATAATAATAACCTTAACGGTGCACACAGCAATTCTTCCGTGACAGGGGTCAGTGGTAGTACGCGGTAAAAACGTGACAAAAGGATTTCGAGTGCTCAGGTTTGAGTTCACATATTTCTACATAATCTGCTGCAAAATGACATTAACTACATATGTACTAACATGGCTGAAAAGCATAAGAAGTGGTGTGTTTTGGGTGAAATTTGCTTCGGACCCGATCCTTCCGACTTGACTGTGGCACGGCGGTTTGACCCAGATTTACGTTTCATGCGTTCTGTGGGTGCTCTTGCTATGCCTCGCGCCACGAGGTACTGCGAAAATCTCAGTGTTAGGTTTTCCTTTATACTTTTCCTGATTATACATATATGAGGGTTTTCCCTTTCCGACAATATCAGTCATTAATTTGGGTGGTTAAACTATGGGTGATGGGTTTAATACCAAGTGAAAATGGCCAATTTTTCGCATCATTTTTCATAGGAAAATCCATTTCCCCCCTAAAATTTATAAAAATTTGAGAGGTTAAAGAAAGTGAAATTCTGTTGTTCTTGTAGCTAGAGAGATATCCTTCATTCCCAACCACAGTGTTTTTTCTTCAGAATTATTTCCTGAAAGAGACTAGACTTGAGGGTGTGCAGAATCGAATTGAGACCCAAAATAAACTGGGGTGTGCCCCCTTGATGAATCACCATTTTGCATCGTTCTGATAAACATCCTGCATCATTTTTCCTAATTCTGGAGCGAGAATATCTACATGTACAGCCACCCTGCATCAGTTCTTGACACCTTGATGGACGATTGATTGATGGATTCTTACTAATCAGGTCATGTCTTGGGATTGCAGAATGACTCTTCATTGCTACAGTCTGGATACCCATCATGCAGCTTGGTTTTCTGAGATGAATGACCTTTTAGGGCATACTAGTACATTATTAACCCTATCTTGAGTTATGTCCTCCCAAAGTTGCAAACAAAATTGGTTCCTGCAGTTCCAAAAAAGCTGCTAGGGGGCCCAAATCTAGAATCATGACAAGTTGACCATCTCTGACATGACATCCAACATCATTGAAGATATCTTCACTGTACAAATGTCAAGAAATATATATAACTTATAACACTCACAAGGAAGAGCTTTGGAAATCAGCTGGATGCTTAATTGTTCTTACAAGGTCACCTTTACAGTGCACGTGGAACAGCCACAAACATCTGACACAACGACAGATGTAAATGGCAATATTAGTTATCTTTTGTTGCTATTTCTGGATTCTCTTAATGAATTAAGGTGATAGTGCTTTAATCGGAGATTGTAGGCCCGTGCAACATTACAGATAAATCTGATGTTTGTCATACTAGTAAGGTATTTGCAGGTATTTCTCTTTAATGATGTTTAAATTTCTTTATTGTATTATTCCAAATGTACATCAGCAGGGGGGAGCACAACTGCTTCCCCCTGAATTGGGTACAATTTGTCACATCAAAATATTAAGAAACAATAAATAATGAACATCTATAAACTATATTATATAGTATATAAAGTATATTTGTTCGTGAACAGGTTCAAACAAAAGAAAAATACAACGCCATGCAAATCCACGTCCTTTACCACCAATTAATTGGTATGATAACATTTTCTCATTAAATGCAAACGAGCCCCCTTCCCTAGAAGTGAGATTTAGTCAGGCTATAATTGACAAGACGTTGTAGTAAATTTAATGCACTTCATCTGTGGCCTTGACCTTTGTGTACCATGTCTGTATGCACAAACTGCCTTCTACTGCAGTCTGTTAAAATTCTGCTAGGGGGTGCAGCTGAATGCATGCCCAAAAGTTGAGGGGCCGGAAGGAGGGGGGGGGGGGGTCAACTGGGCTCAGGCCAAGGTTTTCCAATCCAAGGTTACCTACAATCAATATATGATAGACTTTCACCCTGACTATTTATTGTCACTTTATCAAAGTATATGTGATGGGTGTAAGGATCAGCTGAACCATGATTACATAATTCAGCCTTGGACGGGTGCAAATAACTGAAAATCATGTAACATGTTACGTACATCATTGTTATGGGCAATCCAATATAAGCTATAGGATAACTGCATGGGCACAGGAACTAGTTTCTGAGACATCAGCTGTTCCCACGTGCCAAAAATGCTCTAGCGTTATAATAAGCCATCCCAAAATAATAATACATCAACATAATCCTCCATTGAAATAAATAATGTATTCAAAGCATTATCACCCATCACCTGGGTGGTGTCCATCAGACTAGTAACAAGGTGGGTTCAAAAATAAAAATTGCAAAAAAGCCAAATTGGGAACAGTAGAGTTCATTTGCCCAGGGGGGGGAAATGAAACCCTAATGGCAGACATGTGACCACTCCCCTGGGCATTGACCCTTAGTAACCCCTATTTTTTCAGAATTCTAATTTCTATATCCAGACTAATCTCCAAGCAGATTCGGTGGGGCAAGGGGACTTAAAATTGGCCGCCTGTATACATTTGCCAACAGTATCTGTCGGCAAATGGATACAGGCGTCAGGCGGCCAATATAAAGGGGGGCCTGCATGCCCTTTTTCGTAAGGCGTAATCAGGCCTTCTTAGTCTTAATAATTATTATTAATCCGTAGGCAGCTGCCCCCAAAATCAACGTACTAGTAATTCGTAATACCAGTAGTACATTAGCCGCAAAGCGTAAAGTTGTAATCAGCTCTGCGAATTTAACGTAATTCGTAATCGGCGGCAAAAATTTTCCGTAGAGATTAATCGGCCATTTTTATTCTACGTAGAGCATAGACGGACCGCTCTAATTCAACGTAGAGCGTAATCGGTGCATTTTGCGTAGAGTGTAATTCGCCACGTTTATTTCACGTAATGCGTTGTAGCTACCCGGAATTTATCGTAAAGCGTAATGGGGGAGGCTTCTTGAATTCAGCGTAATACGTAGCCGGCTCTCAGAATTTAGCGTAGAGCGTTGTCGGGACCCCCCCCCCCCCCCCCATGCAGGCCCTCCTTAGGATTAGGCCTGGTGGAGGCTACCATCCCCCTATATAACAGTTATATATATACTCTAGGTTATAAATAGTTACCCCCCCCCCCCCCACACACACACCAAGGTACACAAACACACACAGTGGGAAACAGTAGTCCCTTTTTCCTTAATTGGTCTAACCCATGACCATAATCAATCATCATAATCAACTTCAAAACATAAGATATGCAAAATCAAAATTTGTGCTGGTATTTCTAGATAGCAAGTGCCTGAAAGTGTCGAATTATATTAGATATCCAGTACCGTTTAGCGTATAGCTTTTCATAAATCATTCATAATTTGAAGCTGTTTCTATCTATAACAAAGGCCAACAAACAATCTGTTACTAGTATTTAGCTGTAACCGTAGATGATCACAAAAAAAAAGAAGGAAATAAGGTTCCAGCTATGGAGGGCTTAATCCGTATCCAATAACTGTTATCTTATATATGAATTATCTGAGCCCGGAGTCGTATTTTGGGAAGAGAAACGTATGATTAGTACAGTAAAATGGAATATTTCTAAATTGTAAATGGAAAAAGAAAACCTACCTGTGTGTGGAGAACAAGCCTATCCCGTCGGTATCCGGCATAGTTAAACTGTCCTCTCCCTCGTGGCTCTCATTTTTAGTAGTACAATTCCTTCACCTTGAGCAGATGCCGCGCAACGTGACCACAGGAAACACGCAGTCCCGTTTAGTATGAAAACCAACACCCGAAATGAGTCACAAGCCACACAAAACCTGCAGCTAGTATTATGTATCTAACGTCTAACCGCTGACCGGAAGTGCCCACAACTATGAATGCTAACTATACCCTGACAGTAAAGAGTGATTGAAACGTTGGGTTGACTCTAGTCTCCCAGCTAAAATTTGTTTTGGAGATGGAGTGGAGACGATTAGTCTCTGGTCTTGCCGCCGCGAAGCCCGGCGCAACATGTGCCACTTTACATAAACAAAGACCACTAGGGGAAACCCTCGAGGCCTCGTGTACATTACAGCTGATCAACGTGAGTCCCGTGGCCGCGCATGTGAGTGGGCGGAGCTTAAGCTGTGACGTAGTGCCGAGCAATGAATAACAGCACATGCCACATACGTTTTACTAGTCAGTGCATGCATGGAGATAGAAGACCATGGTACATCAAGGAGGTTAATTAACCTCCTTGGGTACATGTGAGCCAGCGGTATCATAAACTACGGGGGAATTTGAAGGTATCCAGGCCACTGGTCCTCTTTTGAATTTACGATTCATTAAATTGGGGTTTGTGGAAAGACCGGTCCAGTCCGAACAGCGACAAGGCGTGCCCTTGCGTCTGTCAGTCTGTGAACGAGATAACTCGAGAACGCTTTAATGGATTGTCTTCATATTTGGTAGGTGGGTAGGTCTTGATGAGACCTCGAAATGATTAGATTTTGGGCCCCCTGGCGGTTTGGTATGGTACTGCAGCGGAACTTCCGGTTTTGATATCTCGTGATCTGGACATGCTAGGGTCATGATTTTTGGATGGTAGGTAGCTCTTGTGCTCAGGAAGAATTGACTTTAGTTTATTCCCCCTAAGGGGGCACACCCCAGTTTATTTTGGGTCTCAATTCGATTCTGCACACCCTCAAGTCTAGCGACCGTCTCTTTCAGGAAATAATTCTGAAGAAAAAACACTGTGTATGGGAATGAAGGATATCTCTAGCTACAAGAACAACAGAATTTCACTTTCTTTAACCATTCAAATTTTGATAAATTTTAGGGGGGAAAAGGATTTTCCTATGAAAAATCATGCGAAAAATCGGCCGTTTTCACTTGGAATTAAACACATCACCCATAATTTAGCTACCCAAACGACTGATATTGTCGGAAAGAGAAAACCCTTGTGTATAATCAGGAAAAGTATAAAGGAAATCCTAACACTGAGATTTTCGCAATATCTCGTCGCGCAAGAGCACCCACAGAACGCATGAAACGTAAATCTGGGTCAAACCGCCGCGCCACATTCAAGGCGGAGGGATACCCGGAAGTAAGCCTCGGATCCGAAAGCAAATTTCACCCAAAACACACCACTTCTTATACTTTTCAGCCATGTTTGTAGTTAATGCCATTTCGCAGCAGATTATGAGAAATGTGAACTCAAACCTGAACCCTCGAAACCCTTTCGTCACTTTTTTACCGCGCACTACCACCCATGTCGCGGAAGAATTGGTGTGTGCACCGCTAACGGCTAATGCTCTGGTATATGAAAGAGCGTTTGTATATGAAAATGTTTAAAGTAGGATAACTCAATAACCGGTCGACTGATCGTCTTGATATTTGGTGTTAATCTCTACCAGACTAACTACGCTGGCTATAATAGGGAGAATATTTGCCAGAGGAAGTTTGGCCGCCGGGTTGACTGCCTTCCGAGGGGGAAATTATTGTTACCCTCCCGTGGACCGACCCTCCTGGCCAGCTATTCCCTTCTTTTGCCGAATTCTACGATCCGTACCCCCGTAGGGAGGCCTGGTGGAGGCTAATTTGGTGTGTAGGTAGCTTAAGTGATGCTTGACATATTTAGATGACAATTATGCAAATTATTATCTAATTTGCATAATTAATGAAAGTTACCTTCCATGATAGGACTATTCTAACTTGTGACATGTGTAATTAAGAATGAGAGGAACAGTGCCATATATTATGTAAATGAATACCTAATTTGCATAATTAATGAGAAAATACTATAATTTCATAGTGGTTGATGCTGGCAATTTCATACTTGTGCATTTCGAAGTTGACTGGAGGTGAACATCATTTAACATAACTTATTCAAATCATGACCTCATTTGCATAATTTAGGAGAAAATTCTAGAATGGCCTTCTTTGTTAAGATAACACTGCCATTGGGATGAGAATATGATCAAGTGATGTAATTCATGCAAATAAGGATCTTATTTGCATAATTAGGGGGAAATCTACAATTCGTCAGTCATAAATGTTAACCTCATTTGGTGAAGGTATGAGGTAACAGAACTCTAGTTTTGCATGCAATTGCAATTGCAATATCAGTCATAACACAGTACAAGAAATGCAACACAGCTCACTATGCACTTCACAAGACATGTATTTACATGTACCAGTGTTTTCAACACTGGCAGGCAGTCAAGCACACAGTTTGCAAAAATGGCTTCAAATGAAACGCAGTATTTGAAAAAAATTCCCCAGCATAAAAATATATATTGCATGTATCATAACCACTGTTATTAGTCCTCTTTGGATAAAATGCATACATGTAATCTCTCCTGGCATTCATTGACAAATACAATGGACACTTTTCTTCTGACACTAATGTGTCCTGAGTATGTATTGTCTTCTATTAAAATCTTTTCTTGTGCAGAAAGCTCGACTTAAAAAAATATAAGGTTGATTTTACAATGACTCATGAGCTTTGCTTGTCAACAACCATTTTTCACCAAGCTCATCAGGTGTTTTGAGTTCCTGCAATATTTGTTTTTACAAATATAGATGGCTATATGTTATAAATAGGGAATGTCTGTGCTCAGCATATTCAGCGGCGCCAGCATGAACGGAGAGCCCTGTATATTCAACCTTTTACAAGTCAGGACTACATGTATATATCCTATCAAAGTCTAATCTGCAGTACCACTCCCGACCAGCTCCACAAAAGTGGCTAAGACGTCTTTTCAGAAATGGCGGATTCGCCGAAGGCTCGCAAAGGGGTTTTAATGTTTTAGGTTTATTTGACTTCAATGTTTTTAATAATGCAACCTTTTATCTCCTCCTGCACCTTGGCCTGTTATGATTTATCCATTATTATTGTATTATGTATTGTATATATGTATTTTTGTTGTTGTGCAAATAAATAAGCAAACAAACCTTAAAAAAATCAAAAATGACATTATTTTCTATCTAAGACATTTCACACACAAAACCATTGGATATCAGGTCAGAAATGACACCTTTCCTTTACAAGTTACCAATAAAAGTGGTCGAGTGCACATCTCCAATGAATTTTCACATTCTGAAGAGCTTTAGCATCCAAATTCCATTCATATTTGTGAAAAAAGAAGACAAATGCGATGATGTTTCTGTTGTTTTCTTTCAAATTGCTGTGATGTGAGGATGTTGAATGGAACAGCTTACATGTACAGGGCAAGCGGATCTCCATATCCTCTATAAATACTACCACATATACCGCATACTAGTTTCACACTGTGACAGGCTGTCCTACTTACTTGTGGTCCTGACACCAAGGTCGAGTTGGATAAGTTATGTTTGCGAGAGCTCAGTAACAAAGCGCCAATACAGCATATGAGTGGTATAAATGCTTGAACAGTAGCTGTTGTTTTATTTATCCTAGAATTTCCTACTAATCCTAGGGAACCTCATCCACACTTCTCGCTTTCCATGTATTCAATACCGCCGTTAATAGACTTTCGCATTACTATGACTTAACTCAGAGCCAACTGAAAGTTGCAGCATTTTCCTTTGTAGAAGTCAACATCGTCGATATCCGCACAAATAGATGTACAATACAAGATTTCCACGACCTTATATCATAGCTTTGCCAAACCGTTCAAACTGGCTAATTATCCATTTTTTTCTCAGTGATTAATACAAGTAAGAGCCTTATTTGCATGAATCATATCAGTTGATCATATTCTCCACCCGATGAGTCTTGTATTGACTGGAAAAAAAGACCATTCTAGCATTTCCTCATGAATTATGCAAATGAGGTCCTGATTTGAATAGATTATGTTTAGTGATCACATTCACTTTCACTAAACTTCCAAATATGGCAAGTATTATATTCCCAGCAGTTACCACTATAAAGTTGTAGCAATTTCCTATTAATTATGCAAATTATGTCTTCATTTACATCATCAATATCTGCCAATGTTCCTGTCCCTCTCAATTACCGGTACATGTCACAAGTGTTTCATAGAGCTATTATAAAGGGAGGACTCAAGGCTATTGACAGGATTATTTTGCATGCAATTGCAATATCAGTCATAACACAGTACAAGAAATGCAACACAGCTCACTAATGCACTTCACAAGACAATTGTATTTACATGTACCAGTGTTTTCAACACAGTGGCAGGCAGTCTAGCACACAGTTTGCAAAAATGGCTTCAAATGAAATGCAGTATATTAAAAAAAACTTCTTGAGCATAAAAATATATATTGCATGTATACCACTGTTATTAGTCGTCTTTGGATAAAATGCATGTAATCTCTCCTGGCATTCAAATACAATGGACACTTTTCTTCTGACACTAATGTGTCCTGAGTATGTATGTATTGTCTTCTATTAAAATCTTTTCTTGTGCAGGAAGCTCGACTTAAAAAATATAAGGTTACATTTGACAATGACTCATGAGTTTTGCTTGTCAACAACTATTTTTCACCAAGCTGGTGTTTTGAGTTCCTGCAATATTTCTTTTTACAAAATATAGATGGCTATATGTTATTTGCGTTATAAATAGGGAATGTCTGTGCTGCATATTCAGCGGCGCCAGCATGAACGGAGAGCCCTACGGCAGCGTGAGAAGAACGAGGCCACACGTCCCTTCTTGCTGACACGGCGAATCTGCTGCTCACTGGGAAGCTCCTGCTCAATGGTCTTGCCCCGCAGGTAGAAGTCCAGTGGCTGGATGCAGAAGACAGGCTCCACAAATGTGCTCAGGATAACGCACATATCTGAAGCCGTCAGGCCATCCACAGCCATGTCGTCAAGGGCGACCAGTCTGCCAACATGCATGGTTACATCTCTTTCCAGTGCGTCACTGTGGAAGTACAGCCTGTGCAACTCCTCCCCATCATCAAACACCTTCTCCAGGGCATCATCATCAGAAGCCAGGAAGCGGAACCACCGTCCCAGCTGGTCTCTGTACAGCACAAAGTCCGCACACCTATCAGGCTCCCCATGGTGAAGCCTGGGTGGTTTGGGTGGTGGTGTACCGGTAACCACACCGGCAGCAGAGGTGGTCTGGTCTGTGTTGTCTCCATGGTGAAGCCTGGGTGGTTTGGGTGGTGGTGTACCAGTAACCACACCGGCAGCTGAGGGGGCGGAGGTGGCCTGGTCTGTGTTGTCTCCATGGTGAAGCCTGGGTGGTTTGGGTGGTGGTGTACCAGTGACCACACCGGCAGCTGAGGGGGCGGAGGTGGTCAGGTCTGTGTCGTCTCCATGGTGAAGCCTGGGTGGTTTGGGTGGTGGTGTACCAGTGACCACACCGGCAGCAGAGGTGGTCTGGTCTGTGTCGTCTCCATGGTGAAGCCTGGGTGGTTTGGGTGGTGGTGTACCGGTAACCACACCGGCAGCTGAGGGGGCGGAGGTGGCCTGGTCTGTCAGCTGCTCCAACTCTGCCTTGATCTTTCTAACAGATGATCGAAGGCTGGGAAAGAAAGGCAAAATTAGGGTATACATAACTCACCCTACTGGAGCTGATACAAGACTCTCCCTACAGTAAGCTGCCTGTTAATCACATTGAGAATATTCTGTTGTTCAGGTCTTTTCAGGCTTCCAGTCATGGAATATAGTTTTTCACTGATATATTAAACAGGAGAAAGATTACAGTATGTCATCATTCCTATATAGATATGGAGAGGAAATGGTTAAATTGACAAGATGATTGGAAAGTTATTTGGTGTTAGAATTATTCAGACCACAGGAATGACTGAATATTGAAAAGATGCTGTAAGTACCTGATCAGAACTCTGTCAGCATCTGGTAGTGCATGTGTCCCACTGCTGGCAGCTCCACATGACTGACTGACCAGGGCCTCATAACCTTGTACCAGTTTGCTCACGTTAGCTGATCTGTAGATGAAACATGTACAAGTTTATTTTTAGCAACAACATATTAACTGTACAGACAGACAGTACTCTCTTAACTGTGCAGAAGAATGCAGCAACCTACTTTGTAACCTAACATTAACAGTCACTTAAATAATTCCCACAAAATACAATACAACAGACAGGGTGGAACAGCACAACTTACACTGGCTTGTATCTTTTTAGATGGGATCCCCCCTCTCATATTCTAACTGTTCTGAACATTGTTAGTTAAACCCAACTAAACAGTTCTTACTCGCTAAACGAGCTGGCCGCATCACCCTCTTGCCCGTGCTATATGTAGGAGAAGGATACACAATGGAATAAGAACAAAAGAAACAAAACAGAGCAAAGCAACATAAAAAAAGGGTGAACATAAGCCAGGATAGTTCCATAAAATGAGCACAACGTAATTATAACAAGAAGTGTGAGAGGAGAACTACTTGCTGAGCTAGGCTAGATTTAAATTTTGAACGGGAGAAGAAATTCAAGACCTTCAGGCTGGTGAAGAAGAGAGAATACACAGACTGGCTTGATATTAACACATTACATAAGACTTCTGACTGGCCATAGATGTTGCTGAAATTATAACTTACCTTCAAAATCTCCTCCTCACTCTCATATATAGTGGTCAGTTTTCTCAAGGTCGGCTTGATACATAAGTCACTACCTCCCTGAGACTGTAGTGAGGAGGAAGGGAACATAAAAATAAGAACATAAGAACAACAAAACAAAATGAAATCCACATTCATTTAACAAATAGATTTGTCCATGGAAATATGCAGGGCCTGGAAATATGAATGAATGAAAGACCTTTATTGTACGTTCATGCCGCGACCGGCTAGGTACAGGTCAAGACTTCACAAACACACAAAAAATATTACAGAAAAGTAGAGACAAAAGATATGACAGAATGCGGACAAGATTGAACAATCTCGAGTATTAGCTAAGGTAGGGCTTAAAAAATCACGACTTACCTCTAACTGCCTCAAGTCGCTTGGGGTCATCGTCTTGCGGAGAGTAGACATCGTGTCGTAGCGGTTTTCTTCGGTAAGACGAAGTACACTCGCTCTCATGCAGAACAACTACAGAGGTCATCAGATAAATCGTCAAAAAAAAGTAAATGATTTGTTGCAGGCTTCCACCATTCTCCCACGGCAAAGCCAAAACCCGGCAAATACAAAACCCAAGGCTAACGTATTTGCCGGGTTCAGAAGTTGGCTCTGCCGTGGGAGAATGGTTTCCACTGGCGACAAGACGTCTACACACACTGCAAACTGTCTACAGCTATCTCATAAATACCAAGACGACTTAACTGTCTTCCCGTAATATTGTAAAATGTCCTTACAAACGCTAATGACCTTGCGGTGTTATGTGACCTTGTTCGATAACCAGATTGTTTCGAAGCCTACAAACTTTTTGTGCTTCATTTCGCCAGATATGAACACTTTTGAACGGTCTAACTGCCTTGACGACATGTAAGTAGCACTCACGCGGAAGATATGACTGAGATTTGTGACTTTTCTATGATTTATCTCCGGATTTTTCACCTAAAACAGGAGAGAGAAAACTTTCCTACCTTGTTCGTGAGCACGAAACTCATCGAATGTGTAGAATTCGAACCCGTGTCCATGGCGACCCAAGTAAACATGACGTTCGAACGCATGGGAGGAATGAACCTCCGATTTGCGTTCTGAAAATGGGAACATGATCAGGCAAGAATCGTGTTGTACTAACTGGAAATGTTTAAAGAAATATGCTCCCTTCTGGCCTAAGTTGAATATTAATAGCATGTCATCATTTGGATTCTTAAGAATAACATTTGGGGGTGTGTTGGTAACGTTATAGAAGTACTTTTGGCTGTGCTGGTTCTGTCAACATTCCTGTAATCAACGTGGATGAACACAACACAACACAACACAACATAGTTACTGACTCTAGCAATCGGGTTGCGGTTATGATAGAACTTGTGTGCTGTTATGTGGCATAAAAGAAATAATTTCTCGCTGGCAGATCAACTTTAGATATAGGTCAGTATTACTGTACATTTTGTGTATAATTAACCTTCAGTAAATCTTGGTAAAATTGAGAATTGTGTTCTTTTTTCCACAGGAAAACTGACTTTGAATATCATTAACGTTACTTCGAAGACAAAACGATGAAACATGTGGTCATATATGTTGTTTTTTTCGCCTGAATAAGTCACATAAAGCTATACATACCTCACGTTTGGCCCTCGTGGGATGTTTATCTGTTTAAACTCGTCAGCTTCCAACATAACAAATGTGTTGATATCCAGTCTATCGTATATTGGGCGGGCTCTCTTCGGGGCTGTAACCGTACAGGGGCGGTAGCCGTACTAGGAGTTTTCCAGCGCGGCAACCGGAATGATGTGTGCGATGGGCCCGGCAAAACTAAAAATGCGCGGTAAAATTTTTAAAACTCCAACCGAGAGAATAGTTAAGCCGGACGGCGGAGAGCTCAATGCCTGCAGCCCCAAGCAGAGCCCAGTCAACCCACGATAGGACTGGGTACCAGCCTGCGAAGTAACAAATTACGGCTTGCAAGTGCATGGATCAAAAGGGGCCCCTAGCAGTTCAATGAAAAACTGCACCACAATGTTGAGTAAGCGGCTCCCATTGCTGCAGTGATATTTTATGCCGTTACGGGGCGCTTTTGATCCATGGCAATATTAACCAATTAAGTTGCTCCTAGAACTGCAGTGATTTTTTCGCCGTTGCGGGGCGCTTCTAATCCATAGCGATTTTAACGTGTCAGAAATATAGAAGCAGAATTATTCTTGAAAGATCACTACTGAAAGAGAAATGCCGTTGACTAAATTAAGGTAAGGTGACTATTAATGATTCTAACCTTCTGAAAGAAATTGGTGGAAGGAGGGCGAAAAAAATAGAACTCTTCAGATTACAAGAAATGCTTGCAATATTAAGGGTGCACACCCCAGTTCTTCCGCGACCGGGGCGGTAAAAAAGTAACGAAAGGGCTTTGAGTGTCCAAGTTTGAGTTCACATTTTGAGATCAAAGGTTTTCGAACGGATTCCTAATAACGGTCCAAAACCTTTTGGAACGGACCCCATTACCGCGGCCAGGCTTCTTTTTTTTTGTTTTGCAACTTCATTGTAACAGTTTGGGGTGTAGGGGCTCTGGGTAGGGGTCCGTACCTCGGGCTTGCACATCGAACCAGGGAATATGCCCTGGGCTTGCACACCGTACCTTGGTCAGAACCTTTGGTGGCCTGTCTGCTGCACCCGATAGAACATCAGTAGGGTGGACAGGCATCACTGTACCTCACCTATCCCTAAACTCTCACGTGCTGGCTCCAAGCGCCACACCCCGGTACACCGCTTCAGCAGGCGGGCGAAACCACGTGAGGGGGTGATACGGACACTGTATCACTGGGCGGAGGAACTTCACACGAAGTCAACGGCCAGGGCGGAGGGGCCATAAGTGATGAGCTCAACGGCCAAGTGTCCAGGGCCAAGGCGACCCACGAAGTCACAGAGGATGTCGGCTGTGGCTAACGGCCTGGAGAGGAGATGGGCACCACCAGGCCACAATGCCCAAGACTCACCATGATGAAGTCAGCCATTACAACCTCTATGCCGGCTCGGTCGTCCCCCGGTCTAAAAAGGACCGCGCCTGTTGCCGTACCCCAGGGCGTAGGTGATAAGTCTGCTACTGGTGGTCCGGACAGAAAACTCCGTACGAGAGATAATATTGTCATAGGTACTTGGAATACTAGAACATTGCGTCCAGATGGTAAACTGGAAGAACTAGTCCATGAAATGGATAGATACCACTGGAACCTTGTAGGACTATGTGAAACAAGATGGAAAAACATGGGCGAGAGCACAACTGACGAAGGCCACAAATTCTATTATAGTGGAAGACAGGATAAACACTTAGAAGGAGTTGGTTTTCTAGTCCATAGGGACATTCTGGACACAGTAATAGAATGCCGTCCGATCTCAAGTAGAATAATGACAATCCGCCTCAGAGCTGCTCCATTTAACATCACAGTCGTGCAAGTATATGCACCAACAAAAGACTATGACGACAATGTAATCGAAGACTTCTATTCCCAGCTCCAAGAAACAATAAATAAAATAACTAAGAAAGATGTCACAATAATCCAAGGAGATTGGAATGCTAAGATAGGTCAGGATGCCCATGTTAGCTGGAAGGGCACATGTGGCCGCTTCTGTAACTCAACAACAAATGAAAGAGGACTTCGACTCTTAGAGTTCACGGCCGCCAACAATATGGTCGTAGCAAACACACTTGGTGCACATAAAAACTCAAGGAGAATGACATGGCACAGTCCAAATGGCCATCACAATCAAATAGACTACATTCTAGTGCCTAGGCGCTTCCGATCAGGAATAAACATTGCGCGTACTCGCAGCTTTCCTGGGGCCGATATCGGTAGTGACCATGACCTGGTCATGATGACATTCAGAATACGTCTAACTAGGGCCAGGAAACAGAAATATACCAGACTTCGCTTTGACTTGGATAAACTAAACGACCCTGTCATAAAGGAACAGTTCCGAGCCAAAATTGGAGGGAAGTTTGCCCCCCTGACA
Source organism: Branchiostoma floridae x Branchiostoma japonicum (assembly GCA_013266295.2). Taxonomy (NCBI): domain Eukaryota; kingdom Metazoa; phylum Chordata; class Leptocardii; order Amphioxiformes; family Branchiostomatidae; genus Branchiostoma; species Branchiostoma floridae x Branchiostoma japonicum. The sequence continues at coordinate 6,356,846 of CM023840.1, read as the reverse complement.
ATCCTAGAAGGAAACGAAAGTGATAGCCTAGAGGACACTATAGAAAAGTTCAACACAGCAATACTACAAACTGCCAAAGAGGTCCTGGGCAAACACCAGCGACCCAAGAAACCCTGGGTAACAGCAGAGATCCTAGAGCTCTGCGATGAAAGACGTGAACTAAAAAAGGGGAAAAACAACCCAGAAGGAGCACAAAAATACAGGGAAGCAAATAACAAAGTCAAAACAGGAATGAGAAAGGCAAAGAAAGCTTGGATAGAGCAACAATGTACCGAAATCCAAACTAGCCTAAATCAGAACAACACAAAGAAAGCGTATGAAGTGGTCAAGGAATTAACAATGGAAAAGTCTGCAAGACCAACTAACATACAGAGTAAAACGGGTAACTGTCTCACTGAAGAAGCAGATGTACTGAATAGATGGACAGAATATTGCGAAGAGCTTTACAATTACAAACTGAAAGGAAATCCAGCAGTACTGACTTGCCCTCAGGCAGACTCTGAGTCAGACTCTGATCCTATACTGAGGGAGGAAGTTGAAATTGCGGTCAAATCACTAAAATCGGGTAAGTCTGCAGGACCAGATAATATCCCAGCAGAACTGATAAAGGCTGGAGGAGAATCCATGATCACAGCGCTCACTTCTATTTGCAATACCATCTGGAAAACAGGGGAATGGCCAACCCCTTGGACACGCTCCCTAATCATCACACTACCAAAAAAGGGGAATCTGCACTTGTGTCAGAACTACAGGACTATTAGCTTAATAAGTCACCCAAGCAAAGTCATGTTGCGCATCATATTAAACAGACTGAAACCTGTAGCAGAGACCATTATAAAAGAGGAACAAGCAGGGTTTAGACCAGGCAGAAGTACGACTGAACAAATATTCAACTTAAGAATAATTTGTGAAAAACACCTACAACACCAGAAGGATCTATACCACGTATTTATTGATTTCAAAAAGGCCTTCGACCGTGTTTGGCAAGAGGCACTATGGGCAACAATGAGGAAATACAACATAAATCGCAACTTGGTAAAGACAATTGAAAACTTGTACAACAAGGCAACTAGTGCAGTAATCCTTAATGGCAATACTGGTAGATGGTTCCGCACGACAGTTGGTGTGCGTCAGGGCTGCCTTCTTTCCCCCACGCTTTTTAACATCTTCCTAGAAAGAATCATGGACGAGGCCCTAGAGGACTTTAAAGGTACTGTAACCATAGGTGGTAGGCAGGTGACAAACCTACGATTTGCCGATGACATTGACGGGCTAGCTGGGGAAGAGGAAGAACTAATAAATTTGGTGGACCGACTAGACAATGCGGCCACGGATTTTGGCATGGAGATTAGTGGTGAAAAGACCAAACTAATGACAAACAACACTTATGGTCTTAACGCTACAATCACACTGGGTGAATCAAGGTTAGAGACAGTGAAAAAATTTAAATATCTTGGTTCGATCATATCCGATGAAGGATCCCACCCAGAAATCTTAGCAAGAACTGCACAAACAGTAGCCGCACTAGCGAGACTGAACACCATATGGAAAGACAAAAACATATGTTTACGCTCCAAGATCAATCTCATGCGCTCCCTAACCCTGTCAGTTTACTTGTACGGTTGTGAAACCTGGACACTAACGGCAGATCTACAGAAAAGAATCCTCTCTATGGAAACACGATGCTACAGGAAAATACTGGGCATCTCATACCTAGATCATGTCACCAATGAGGAAGTCTACAATAAGGTAGTACAAGCTATTGGACCACATGACAACCTACTGACCACTGTAATGAAACGCAAGCTGAGATGGTTTGGTCATGTGGCAAGATCCTCAGGGCTTGCAAAAACTGTACTACAAGGGACAGTGCCAGGAAGTCGAAAAAGGGGTAGACAGAAAAAGAGGTGGGAAGACAACATAAAAGAGTGGACAGGATTAAGCCTATCTGAAGCCATGAGAGCGGCGGAAGACAGAGTCAAATGGAGGGAGATAGTGAACAAAGTCATGGTGCCCCAACGACCACCGACGAGGTCAAGGGATAGGTGAGGTGAGGTGAGGTGTAACAGTTTTGTGGCAGTCCGTTTACGATCGATATGTTTTTTAATGAATAGTTTGATAGCGGAGAGTAATCCACAGCGCTAGCACTTGTCTATATTCTGCAATGTAGAGGAAGATGCGGCACTAACTATCAACTTTCTGATTGTAACTGCATATAAACCATGTCTTTTCTATCTTTCTCAAGTTGTCTTTATCACTTGTAACTGGATGACCAAGATTCTGCCCGTATAGTACCGGTTGTATTTCTCATCTTAAGCTTTGATGACGGACAGGACTCTCCAGAACTTGTTAAGAGTAATTCTAGTAATATTCCTATTTCTAAGTTGTCGAATTTGTTGTTTATGTCTTCACGGTCAACTCATTATGTCGCTAACACCTGTCGGTGTTGTCAAAGTATCCATTTTTGTACAATAAAGTCTAGCATATTTTCACTGAGCCGCGCAACTTAAAAGGGTTTTACAGACAACGCGCCTTCGGTTGTTCAGTAGAACAGAAAATTGCATCACAACATGGTTCATTAAATCCCGCGACACCGCGACCCTAATATAATTATTACCTATCACTACCTTTTATTTTTCATTGTCAGAGTAGACAAAAGATAGTTCTCCAGCAAACCTGAGTGTAAATCATTGACATCGCTGTTTATAAAGTTGGACATCTCATTTCTGTTAATATTCCACGAGTTCCACTGGAACCCAATGATTATCTTTGGTTGTTCTTTGTTCAATTTGGCTAGAGAATGATAGATGTTACTTCAGTTCACGGTGTCATTTGGGTTAAGCCCTTTGTATGAAGCACGTTTTCCGATTCAGTTCTCGAGAAGGCCTTTTGTTCAAGATTCTCTATCAATCATCAAAGTGTCTCGTGATGTCTACCTTTACAACCTACAGCAAACCAGATACGTGTTCCAGTTACCAGTTCAACGACCTCATACCTTTGACAAATGATGTTAACGTTTACAAATGTTTCTCATTGTTTACGCAACAAAGATTATTCGATCAAAGAATCTTTGAAGAGTACTTTTAATAATATTCTTATTTGTTAAGTTGTTGGTTTAGTTGTTGATTTCTTGACTGTCAACTCATTGCGTCCACGAACAAACGCCAGCGTTATTATAGTATCCATTTTTTTTACAACAACATTGTGCAAGAACTGCGAATTTCAAGTTTTTACCATGTCTAGTATGTTTTCACTAACCCGCGCAACTTGAAAGCGTGTTACAGACAACTCGCCTTAGATTGTTTAGTAGACGAGAAAATTGCATCACGTGCAAATCCTACGACACCGCGACCCTAATTGTCTCCTATCAATTGTCTCTCTCAACCAACAACGTAGGAGTCTAACCGGGGAAATCTGTATCATATATGTATACATGAACGTACTGATACGGTATAGCTAAATCCCCCAATCGCACTCCCCGCTTAGTGTTGTTTCACAAAATCCTATCATCTGTGCGGGTCTCCCCAAGTCAGCACTGTCAACAGGGAGTCAAGAAATATTGGACGTACAAGTCGAAGGTTTTGGAGCGGATCCTTATACCGGTCAGACATCTTTGTTTTGTATCTTCGTTGGAATCATTTGCCACAGTCCGTCCAATATCGATATATTCTTTTATTTGGGGAAAAGTTTGTCAGCAGAGAGTAAGGTTTATTTCTTGCCTTCTTCTAAATAAAATCAAATCTGATGAAAAAGACAAGCCTTTTTCCGTCGTTAAGAAGATTGCATGTGGATAAAACAACTTATTCGTGCTTTAACTTCAGAGTGTACATCTTAGACATGAATGATAGATGGATATGTTTTTCTATACACTTTAATACTCAGCAGTTCCATTGCAACTCAAAGATGACCTTATCTGGGGTTGAAATCTGGGCTGATTTGATCATGGAGGTTTCTTAAGTTCAGTGCGTCATTTGAGTCTAATGCCCTTTTAATGCCTGACTGTAAATCTTAGATATGTTTCCTTGTTGGACATTTATTTCTTTACTCTTAAATAAATCACTAGTTCCATTGCAACATCATGATGACCTTATAATTGTCTGCGTTAAAATTTGAGTTGAAATGTTCATGGATGATAGTTACGTTTAGGGCGTCATTTGGCACTTTTAATGCCTGGGTGTAAATCTTGACATCATCTAGGTTTCTTACGTTCATGGCGTCATCTGGGTTGACTTGATTATGCAGGTTACTTAAGTTCAGGGCGTCATTTGGGTTTAATGCCCTTTGTATGAAGCTTGTTATTCGATACAGTATGTAGTTTGTTATACATTATTTGCTCTTCATGAAAGTGCCTGGAGACTGTTACCTTTACAGCCTACTCATGATCAAATCTGGGTTGACTTGATTATGCAGGTTACTTAAGTTCAGGACGTCATTATTTGGGTTTAATGCCCTTTGTACGAAGCTTGTTATTCGATACAGTAGGTACTTTGTTATACATACTTTGCTTTTCATGAAAGTGCCTGGAGACTGTTACCTTTATATTACAGCCTACCCATGATCAAATCTGGGTTGACTTGATTATGCAGGTTACTTAAGTTCAGGTCGTCATTTGGGTTTAATGCCATTTTAATGCCTGAGTGTAACTGTGACATGTTTGATCGTTGGACCTCTTTTTCAACTCAATTAAAATCTTCAGGTTGACTTGATTATGGGCGTTACTTAGTTCAGAGCGTCATTTGGGTTTAATGCTCTTTGTATGATGCCTGTTATTCGATTCAGTAGATGCTTCGTTTTATAATATTTGCAATTCATCAGAGTGTCTAGTGACTTAAACCCTTACAAACTACGGTAGCCCAGACACGTGTCGGTGCAGATATTAACTAAAGTTCCACGATCGCATACCTTTGCGAAATACTTAAAAGTGAGTTACAACTCGCCTTAGATTGTTCAGTAGACGAGAAAATTGCATCACGTGCAACTCCCGCGACACCACGGTCCTACTTGTCACCTATCAAGACCGGCTTAACCAACAAGGGAGTCTGCCCGGGGAAATTTGTATAATATATGTATAGATAAACATACTGATACGTTATAGCTACATCCCCCTATCGCACTCCCCGCTTATAATTAGTCTTGTTGCACAAAACCCCATTATATTATCACTGCGGGTCTCCCCAAGTCAGCACTGTCAACAGGGAGTCCAAAAATATTGAAAGTACAAGTCGAAGGTTTTGGAGCGGATCCTTTAATACCGGTCAGACATCTTTGTTTTGTATCTTCGTTGTAATGTTTTGCCACTAATCTCCAAGCAGATCTTTCGATGGCAGCAAAGACAGTATCCATTGGCCAAACAGTAACCATTTGCCACCACTGAAAGATCTGCTTGGAGCGTCGGTGGCAAATGGTTACTGTCTGGCCAATGGATACTGTCTTTGCTGCCACCGAAATATCTGCTTGGAGATTAATTTGCCACAGTTCATCCAGTATCTGCCAGCATAGACTAAACTAAGTGCAAAGTCGAAGTATTTGTTAAAGTTGGTAATTTTAAGCCCTGACAGGTAATGGTTGAAAACTTGCTTGTTGGCGTACTGCAGAAACAGACTTGGCAATGCGGCACCGCCGGTCTTGACGAGTGAACCGCTCGTTCTCCCTCCTTTCGCTGCGCGCCACCGGTGCTCTCGCCCTTCGATTTGCCGGTCGGGCGGCACGGGTGGGGGACGCAGCGGCCCGCGGTGCGTACGTGCACGCAGGGGTGATCTGCGGTGCCTGGTCCCTCTTCTCCCGGCGGGAGAAGAGTTTGTTGGCGTATGGAAGCCATGGGTTTTCAGTGCGGCACCGCCAGTCGAGGCGAGTAAACTGCTTGTCCCTCTCCCCCTTCCGCGCGCCACCGGTGCTCTTGCCCTTCGACTTGCCGGTCGGGCGGCAAGGGTGGGGGACGCAGCGGCCCGCGGTGCGTGCACGCAGGGGTGACCTGCGGTGCCCGGTCCCTCTTCTCCCGGCGGGAGAAGAATTTGTTGGCGTATGGAAGTCATGGCTTTTCAGTACCGCACCACCGGTCGAGACGAGTGGACCGCTCGAGACTTCGAGGGTCATCGAATTTGGAGCAAGTTTTGTGATGAAAAATAAAATAGAAGATATATGCGACATCAGAACAGTATTGTACGGTCCTAAATCCTTTCATAATTGGCTTTAATGTTGTAATGACCTTACAATTTGGCTCGTTTCAAACCTGAATGATCATCCTGACAGGATTTTTCCTGTCAATAATGGAAATTTTGTACTATTGACATGACCATCCTGTTCATAACAGAAAATTTTGTACTATTGACAGAATGATCCTGTCAATAATGGGGAAAATGCACTAACCATCCTGTCGATAGTGCAACATTTTCTATTCTTTATGATCCTGTCAATTGTGCAAAATTGCATAGCGGGCACGGCCTGCCTGCCGCGGTGTCCTTGCTACTTGTTTGTTACTACCTGTAGTATACTGGCGGTGGGTTGATCTCGCTGTTAGACTTCGACTGTCACCGCATTTGGAGCAAATCTTTAGTCATTTTTTATTTATTTTATTCATTTGCACAAACATAGTAAAAGCAAAATTTGCAAAACATAAAACACCGGAAAAATAAACGGGCAGAGGTAGAGAAGAAGCCATAAAGGCTTGTTTGAGACCTTCCCCCATGTTAACCAACATCATATTCTTACATTGCAACATATTTATATAATCAAATAATAATATAAAATAATAGAATAAGTAAGTGAAACAATACAATAAATCAGTGAGTCAATTAAACAAAATAATCAAGTTTTGTGATGAAAAATAGAATAGAACATATACACTGTATTACGCACGTCAACCAAGATTTTAACCCCAACAAAATCTATTGCGAGTCAATGATCATCTTATCTGGGGTTTAATCTTGGTTGATTTGCGCAGTGTAACTTCTGAGTGTAAATTTTAGGGGGCATGTTTGATTGTTGGACATCTTTTTTGTGTCCGACCAAATCCATTACAACTCAATGATCGTCTTATCTGGGGTTAAAATCTGGGTTGATTTGCCTAGATAATGATGGTGGTTACTTAAGTTCAGGGTGTCATTTGAGTTTAAAGCCCTTTGTATGAAGCACGTTATTCGATTCAGTAGATCCTTTGTAATACAGTCTCATCAGAGTGGCTGGAGACTTTTACCCTTACAGCCTACGGCAATCTAGATACGTGCCAATCATGATATCAACTAGAGTTCCACCACCGCATACCTTCGATTTTATGGGGTCAAAACGATTTAATCTTGCTGCAAGGTCTAAGTGTAAATCCTAGACATCGCTGTTTATAAAGTTGGGACTTTTTTGTCTGTTAATATCCCACTACTCTCTATGCAACTCAATAATTATTACTCCGTGAAGAAGGTCTATGACCTCCGCGAAGTATCAAATGTGACATGGTGACATGGTCGCAGCTGTAACTCCCGATCCCTTTGCTGCATGGGGACGTGGTTTGGCAATTTGTATGCTAGTATGGTCTAGATAATGCACGTTGTTTCTTTTATACTGGAGCTATTTTCATAGGTCATATAATATTTTAGCAAACACCCCTATTCTGATGGTCTTTTGGAACAGGCCATGAATTCCGTCGTTGTTATGGATGTGCGTTTTTCTCAAGCAGATGTTACGATTATGGTACTTGCGTCACGAAGGAGGTCAGAGACGTTCGTTGAGTATTCTGTTCATATGTTCGCAGCTGTAACTTACGATTTCTTTGTTGCTTTGGTACGTAGTTTGGCATGTTGATTGCTAGCACGCTCTAGATGACGCACATTGCATTTTTATATTGTAGCAGTTGCCATTGGTTATAAAATACTTTGGAGGACTTGCTGTCTGCCTTTGTCCCAAGCAGATACTGAGTGATTTTGCAGTTGTCGTTTTTTTAGAGACCTGGAGTATGATCGAAGCTGTCACCGCAAACACCATACTTACTTCACGGAGTTGTGTCTAATCGACTATTGTCTTTGGTTGTTATTTGTTCAATTCACCAAGGCCCCAAGCTTTGAGCGCGATTCGGGTAAAGCACATTCCTCACATTTGGTCCACGTGCCACACGTTCCTTCTAAACTGTTCGATTCGCCTAAACGATTCGCCTAAACTACATTGTTTGATGAAAACACGCAAGGTAGCGTGTTATCAATGTCAGAGGTCAACGACCTGTTAGCTGGTGCCCCCCTCCCAGCGTACCTGGGCCGAATGCCGACGTGGTCCTGCCAGAGGCAGTGAAGCTCGTCCTAGAATTGGCACATTATTCATTAATTGGCACATTACTGCTCTTTAACTTGCTGCCACGTAGATTTTGGCATTGCATATAAATAAAGAAATTTCGCCCGTAATCCATGACCGGGTCAATATGCACAGTAAAGCGGTGAAACCACATTGCGTTCAGACGCAAATCGTGATCCAGTCGATTCGGTTCGAAACTACCTCCAGATGTGGTTTGGGATCGAGGCGCTCTCAATGCATTTTTGGAGCGTTCAGATGGAGCCACATGAATCCTAAATCCGTGCAAACCACATCGAAAGCACTTTGAGCGACTTGGTTTGAACAGGGCCCAAGAGAATCATGGATGTTACTTAAGTTCACGGTGTCATTTGGGTTTAAATTCCTTTGTATGAAGCACGTTTTCCGATTCAGTTCTCCAGAAAGCCTTTTGTTCAAGATTCTCTTTTAACTCGTGACGTCTACCTCTATAGCCTACGGCAAACCAGTTTGCATAATTAATGGAAAATAGCTACAATTTCATAGTGGTAACTGCTGGGATTTTGATACTTGCCATATTTGGAAGTTCAGTGAAGGTGAACATCACTAAACATAATTTATTCAAAGCAGGACATCATTTGCAGAATTTATGAGGAAATATTAGAATAGCCTTATTTCTTAAGATAAGACTGCCATTGGGTAGATATATATAGAGAATATGATTAAATCATCTAAATCATGCCAATGAGGCTCTTATCATTTGCATAATCACTGAGAAAAATATATGTATAAATCATGATTTTTTGAAGGTATGTGGTCATGGAACTCGTGTTGTGTATGAAACCTGAAAATTAATCTCTTGCACATAACCAACAAGATCATACCTTGTCCATGCCAAATGATAAGGATTTCACCAGTTTGTTGCATGTTACTAGGTAGGGGCCATGTGAATATTTTGCTTTAAAGAGGGCCTGCATGGGGGGGGGGGGGGTAGTGATTACGAATTACGCAAAATTTTCGCGGCCGATTACGAATTACGTTAACTTGTCAGAGCTGATTACGCCTTTACGCTTTGCGGCTAATGTACTGATTACGAATTACGTTGATTTTGGGGCGGCTGCCTACGGATTACGGAGACTAAAAAGGCCTGATTACGCCTTACGAAAAAGGGCATGCAGGCCCCCTTTAAAATTTTGCTAATGAGCAGGAGTGTAAGCCATTTACAGGTGGTCATCACCATGCATAAAAGTTACAAAAACACTGAGCATTTCATGAAGGTATGAGGTCGCCCTATTCTACTTTATATTCTGAAATGTAGAGGAAGATGTGGAACTAATTATCAACTCCCTGAGTGTAATTGCATCTAAATCATGTGTTTTCTATCCTTGGCATACAGTCGTCTTTTTCTGCATTGTACTTGACATTCAGAAGGTTAGATAAGGTTTAAAGCTGAACAGTGTTAGATTCTCACCAGTAAAAATTGCAACTCATGTTGTTTACAAAGTTGTGATGTCCTCGCCGGCCTTACCAATTTCAACTGACGGATAACTATGATTCTACCACAGTCAATGTAGTACCGATTGTATTTCTCATCTTAACATTTGACGACAGTCAGTACTCTAGGGAACTTGCTAAGAGTAATTATAGTAATAAGTGCCGGCGGTATCGTAGTATCCAATTTTTGTACAACAACGTTGGCCAAGAACTGGGAATTTCAAGTTCTTACCATGTGTAATATGTTCTCACTGGGCCGCGCAACTTAAAAGTGTGTTACAAACAACTCACTTTAGATTGTTTAGTAGACGAGAAAATTGCATCACTTGCAACCAGTAATACATACAGCTAAAACTTTTATTGTTATCTATACATATTAGTTCTCCACCATGAAGACGGTGGTGAGGGTAGGGGTACCCTTGGCAGTGCTGATTTTTGCCGTCTCTGCACTCCTCATCGGGACTTTGTCCAGGAAGGATCCATCGTCGAAACCTGGACACCGTGTCATCAAAAGATCTCTATGTAAGTGTTTGACTCCTAATGGGGATGGCACCAAGGCCGAGCGCCAATGTATCTGGGGATACCTGTATATTACTATTAGATTGATGGCCATACAAATAGTGGGTAGAAAACATCAAGCACGGTCAGTATTCGATTCAGAGGTTCTAAGAAGCCCTAGGTGAAACCTATATTGAGACGTTGCCACGTCATAGAAATTTTACATGGTGTTTTAATTTGCTCCAAACTCAGCTGATGATTGCAAAAGAGAGATCTTGTGGCAATAGTTTGCATTTGAATGTTTGATGATAGCAAAAATGAATGACAATATCTACGATTGTGGTAATTTTTGGGTAAATAAAGAGTGACCGGCTTTTATCCTCTGGTATATGATGTTTCTTCAAGCCTTTCTGTGTTCTAGCGTTGCCCTTCCAGCAGCAGCAGCTGCTGAAGATGTTTGATAATAGAAAAACAATTTCATGTGTCTGAAAATGGTAAGTTTTGCGTGAAGGAGTTTGAAGGGCTTTGTCCTCTGGTTTAATAGCCGTTTATTGTGCTTCTTCCCTCCCTTCTGCGATCCAGCATTGCCGGATGATCTCCAGGATGCCCTTCGAGCAGCATCTGCTGAAGACGCCCCTGCTTACGTCAAGGATAAGCGCTTCCTCCCTGCCATTGCCAGTCTTGCCGGAAAGCTTTTCTGTAAGTCCTTCTGATGACTCAAAAACCCTCTATTCCATGCAATTTAGAATTCCACAGTTTCTGATAGAGTGACGAGGATTATTTGTAAGTTCTCGTCCAGTGTCAATGATCTACAAATGATTTATTAATTAGCGCTACAGATTTAACAGATTTAACATCTAGCTTTTATTCACATCCTTTGCTGCACATCCACCAATTTCCTTGATCTTTTGTCATGCTTTTCATCGATTAGTATTAATCTTATAGGCTACATGTATCTATAGGCTACATGTATCTATAGGCTACATGTATCTATAGGCTACATGTATCTATAGGCTACATGTATCTATATGCTACATATATATAGCAGGGGCCATCCCGCGGACCATAAGAAGTCCTGTTCTTATAAAGTTTCTCCCATGTTATTTTACCATGTACAGCATCAGGAGGGAACTTCGACGTAGCAAAACTGACAGACACAATAAAGAAACTGGGCAGTATGGAGAACATGGGGCCGGACATCATGGCCCAAAGTGTACAGCAGGAGTCTGAAGTGACAGCAGAACTGGAAAAGGAGGTGGCTGAGGAAACGGTCGATAAGATATTTGCAAAAGGTAATGTATCTACGGAGCTTTGAGGCATCTGTAACTAAGCACCTTAAATTGCAGACTGCTTTCTGTGCAATCCTATTACTCCTCACTTGCACTGTCAAGGGGAATGGCGACCACACTTTAGACTACTTCCATTGTCTTGTCAATGTCTGTAGTTATCATTTAGTTAGTTAGTTAGTTAGTTAGTAAGTTATTTAGTTAGTTAGTTAGTTTGAACCATTCTGTATTCGTGAGAAGCTCAAATCGGCCTGCAGGCCGCTTTTCATTGAGGTCATGAGGGAAGAGGTAACGGTCAGACAAAATATATCAAAAAGATAAAGTTTACATCAATTAAGTACCTAGAGCTCCGGCCTCTAGCCATGCTAGTATATTTGATGCTGTCTGTTATGAAAGCTAAATTACCGATGCCATTCATGTCTCATCATATTTCAGCTGAACATGAAAAGAAAGATGAGGATGGAGATGGTGGTGATGATGGTGATGATGATGGTGATGATGGAGGAGAGCATGAGATAAAGGTACAGCAGAAAATTGCATTTTTGTTTTAAAATGTATTTGTTAAGTTCTTTTCACCTCAGAAAACATGAAATTGACAATCTCAGAGTTGGGTTGTAGTAAGCATGAATTCTGGCATTGAAGAAAATGGGATAAATAGATTAGTCCCTAAATGTTGTGTTTTTAACATTGAGTGAAATATGTTCGCATGTATGTTTGAAGTTATTTGTGTAGGCAACATTAATTGAGACCTCTGCTTTCGAGTGTTTATTTAATAGTCAAATGTTGCTGTAATCAGTCGACAGTGACACCTCTGTTGATAAAAACAATTGTCTTGCAGGCTGAATTGGCCTTCGTAGCAGACAAAGGTATGGTTGCAGATGACATGTTCGCCCCGCCAGGAATGCACATAAAAGTAGACGTAGAGGAAGACCCCGGGTAAGGGCTCATTATTTTTGTCTAGGAGCTTAACTAAGAAAATTTGGTCACGTGAACTGGTGTGCTTTTCAATGGGGAATAAAATTTTTTTTAAAATACTCTACTAATTGTGTCTCCTTGCAAATATTATATGCTGGACCACAGGGCCAATTATTACACGTGCCAGATGTTACATGTCTATTGATACGAACCAAAAGAATTAACATTTTCTAAACTGCCAGGGAGGAAAGCGAACCCGACGACAGCTCCCAGCCAATGGGGTTCGCCTACCCAATGGGGATGGGCTCTGCTCTGATGAACGGCTGTTTCGGAACAGGGTATGAACCGGGCGATCCATGCTACAATGTGAAGGATGTCATTCCGGCTTGTTATGTGAGTTTTAATTCCCAGGTGCAGCTTGTGGTGAATAGACCGATCACATAGCCGAACCCACCTACGTCAAACGTAAAAATGCAAAAAAAACAACAACACATAACTAGAACGGTAGCACTTGTCAAGCAAATGCAAAATGTTCACCTTCAAATGGTCTAGTACAACAAACTGCTCTTCTCAAACACAATCATATATATGGTAACCAGTTCATCCATCAAATCCTGCCAACTTGCTACATAATTAATTCCAACACACTATATATGGTGACCAGCACCCGGAGGTCTGTTCTGTCACTTTAAAACACCAGTTACCATGGTGACAGTATTCTGGTCCAATTCGTTGACCTTATTTGTTTTGAATGGAAGAAGAGGAAACGTGGCAAAAACAATATGTTTTCCTTCTGCGAACGTAAATACAAAAAAATCAATATTTTACGGTCATGCAGACACTCTCTCATTGGTTGAATCACTAATTACTATTTTCTAATTGGTTGAACAGGTAATTGTGATGGTCTCGATTGACCTAACCACATTTCTCTGAATATGTGACTGTCTGAGTCTGACTTTGTTTGCATGCCTTTACATGTGCCCAGGCCAGGCCAGGTCAGATTGAAGTGCTAGGTCAGCAATTAATGTGTAAAGAGTGGACTATTACCATGACATTAACGTTATATTGTTACACAGAACATGATGGAGGGTTGTGGCTACATCGGGGTCGGATTTGATGGTCGCGGAGAATACAGCAGCGCCTCCAGGAAGAAAACTGTCGTGCAGCGGAACTGTGTAAACATGGCGACGTGAGTATTTATTATTATTTATTATTGTTTATTCGCACAAAAATACAAAATAAATTGAAGTAAATTAGATTTTTAAAAACTGTGCAGGAGAAGAGAAGAAGCCTGTTAGGCTTATTCTAACCCTCCTCCGTCAACGTCATAGACAGTGTTACAACTGGTGGATAGTCATCATAAATGACCAGAATGGTTAGAATAATTGACCACTTGACCGTACCATTATGCAGGGGGAGTGGACTCGTTTTGCTAACATTTCTAGCACGTTTCTTTGTTGAATGGAAATGTTAACTGCCTTCACATAAACTAATTTGTCGAGGAATATGTAACAAAATAAAAACCATGTCAATATTCTACTCCTTTGAGCGGAAGGACAGAAAAAGTCCGTATTCTTCTTTTGTACTAAATCGTCTAAATCGTCTTAATCGTCTTAATGACAATCTATGTTACTGCACCTTAGGTATCACGATGAAGATGTTCCAGACACCATGAATGTTCACGGCATCTTTGACACAGACGTCTCCTCCTTCGTCTTTGAATCAAGAGAGGCCTATCGCCATTCCCTTCAGATGAAGGCCGGAATGTCATTTTCTGGATATGGCTTCCAGGTTCGGTAGCATTTTTTTTATACGAAAGAAATTGCCAAGAGATTTTGATGTTCTTCATCAACTTCTAAGATATCAACACTGCTGTTAACACCTTAGGCGCTCACTAAAGTAACGATGCCTCGGTAAAAGGACATTGAATCTCTTTTCTGTACAGGCTGCCGTTGACTCAGCATATGGTAAATCTACATCGTCTCAGAAACAGAAGTTCATGTCCCTTATTCAGTGCAACGTGGTAAGGTGAGTGTGCTCTATCATGTTCGTTTACAGTATTGACTTACTGAGTCACCTAAGACGTCTAGTCTTATCTATTTTGTGATTTTGTAGTGCGTTATGACCTTGAACCTTTCTTAAACGGGATGCATATTTCACCCTTACGTTAAGACCGTCATACATTCACGACCTTCCCCCGAAATTGTTCCGGAACACAAGCCGACCAGGTTTGATTGATGTTCGGGAGCACTCTGACCAGAATTAGGACCGAAACCACGCCTACTTTTCTATTCGAATCGAAATGAATTTGAGTTAAATTTGAGTCAGATTTGACCCACGAACACGCTCCGAACACTGTTTGGTGGTGTTCTGACTTACAGCCGAATACCAGCCAACCATTGTTGAAGCTCCCGACCAACCCACGAATGTTTTAAACATTTTGAAACATTCTGCTGGAGCAGCCGAATAGTAGCCGAACTCGCCGAACACTAGCCGACTTTGCGCCGACCTACTCCTAACCATGGTTGTTGGGCGTTCGGCTGGTGTTCGGGAGGCTAATTTCGTGAATGTATGACAGGGGCTTTTATAGGATATCAACTTCAATTGATGAGGAGTTTGATCCTTGGTGCCATTTTACCTTTAGGTATGAAATCTTCCTGGATGAAATATCGCCGGATACCCTGAGCCTGGCCTTTTTGCGAGATTTCTTGTCCCTTCCAAAAAATTTCATCGAGGGGAAGGCAAAACTTCGTAAGTTCTTGTCATTTATGTAATTTTTCTCAGAAAAGAACTAAAGCTGGTGTGTTACGCCGAAGGGCGGTTTTACCGACACAGATACAAAAAATATGTTGGTAGGTAAATAAGAGACGGCCTGATGTTGTGCTGCCATTTTTCCGAAAGGCAGAGTCAGTCCTGGTTATGAGCGATAACTGTGCACTCAGACAATCATTTGTTATATACAGAAAAGTTCATCATCCGCTATGGAACTCATTTCATCAAGTCGGCAAAGTTTGGTGGTTCCTTCAGGCTGTTCAAGACCCAAGAAGCCTCCCAGAGTGAAAGTCTCGAAGACTTCTCCATTCAGGCCCAAGCTTCTTACAACTCAATGTTTTTCAACGCCGGTGGTCACTTTGGAATGGGAATGTCCAGTGGATCGTCGTATGGCATCCATTTTTTTCTTCTTGCCTTGGGGGATAAGGTTATACATCATATATTTACTGTGCATATCATCTGTCTTTTCTGTCACAACCTGTGAAAGATTAGCTTTTCAGTGAGCTTTGTTATCAAATGATGTACCAACATGATGAAACTACTTACTAGTGATATTTTACGCCAAAAAACAGTTACTCAAGCAACTGGATATGATTTTGGAAACGGTCAGACGTTTCAGGTAGCATCCACTACCTTTCGTCAGTGACACTAAGAGACTGCAGGAGAATTGCAAGTTTATAAGCACAAACTATTGATTGATATGCAAATAAGTGAAGACAAATTTTGCGAAAGTCCAAAAGGAAACAAAAGTTAGACAAGTCAAGACAAGGATAAGTTTGTGCTTATAAACTGGAAATTCACCTGCAGTCTCTTAGTGTTACTGATCATGACGAAAGGTAGTGGATGCTACCTGAAACGTCTGACCGTTTCCAAAATCATATCCAGTTGCTTGAGTAACTGTTTTTTGGCGTATCTTATCATCTGTATGTCTAACCTTCACCGACGTAGTGATATTTTACTTGTTGCCACACAAAACATGTCCTCCACATAGGAATAAACGTTTCGTAGAGCAAAATTGCTTTAAATCCCAGTTGCTTAAGCTTGAAAGAAGAACATCTTGTGGCTATTTATCAAACAAACAGCTGGTATATTACAGCTCATCTTCCAAGACTTCTAGCACCCACGTGACAGTTGAGGGGGGTGACCAGGAAGTTGCCTCCATCGTCGCTGACTTCTACTCAACCGGCTTCAAAGACACTTTCACCGAGTGGCTGAAGTCCATCCCCACCTACCCCAAACCCGTCGAGATGTTCATGGGCACCATGTCAGAACTGCTGGACCTGAACTACAAA
The DNA here is from genome assembly GCA_013266295.2 of Branchiostoma floridae x Branchiostoma japonicum. NCBI lineage: Eukaryota > Metazoa > Chordata > Leptocardii > Amphioxiformes > Branchiostomatidae > Branchiostoma > Branchiostoma floridae x Branchiostoma japonicum. The sequence continues at coordinate 6,340,342 of CM023840.1, read as the reverse complement.
ATCCTGTTCCCTTTTGACATCCAAGATGCTGCAGACGGCTGCTTTAGTCAAAAGTGAGTTTTATGATGTATTCAAACTTCAAATATGACCAGTGAGTCACCACCTTTTCACTCTATGCGATCAAGCAACGTTAGTAGGAATTTCATCTTTTTCGGGTAAATCCTAACTTCTTTCGTGTTCATTGCATTGATGATTGATGAATAAATGGATTGCTTTTATTGACTTTGGAAGGAGAAACTAAAAATAGGGTTTCTCTAGTGAGTGGATGTTCTTCTCGAATCCTGATTTTGTCTAAATAGTATGTTTTGTGTATAGTCTAATTACACATCCGCAGCCTCAAGACCGAGGAAGGCACGGGAAGGAAGTATTACGAGGTGGCCAAGCTGGTGAACAACAGCCAAGGAGTGATGGCTCCTTTGAATGAGAAACGGTAATCTGAAATTAGTAGAAGATGAAATCATTAAACTATTTACTTTGATGCGTGGTACAAAATAATGGTTCACATTGAATTGGCAACAAAATAATAGCAAGAAATCTGAGATTGCAAACCTCCGGGAAGCATATAACTCATACTGTTTACAGCTACTGCTGAGTGATGAAAATTGCAGACATCACATTAACAGCAATGTTACTAGAACCTCCGTCCAGATGGAGTGACATGCAATTTAATTGCATTTAATTGATTCTAATTGCTCTGACCTCTCTGCTCAAAAAACATCTTAGTTATTTTGATGCCTAAGGTATTAACAATATTTATCCTCCCTTTAAATCTACTCAGGTATTGTGACTTTACCTCTGCCGAGAAGTTTGAAGAAGCAATGGACAAGAAACGACTCGCACTGGAAAGGGCAATAGTTGTTTACATGGAAGAGGTATGGTGTATACCATTTCATTTTTTTAATTTCATTTAATTACATGTGAGGGCACTATGAGATATCAACTCATCACGTTTGTGTGGCTGGGGAATAAGTAACACTAATCTTAATGCTGTTGATGAGTACAGAAAGATGATGTTAGCAGTTGCTTTAAAAAAGTTATTGATGAATGTGTGTTTGGGCTCGAGGTTCCTCTTCTCACAATATATGAGGTAATGTGACACTGTTTTGTTATGTTCTATAGGAACCAACCCTATTGCCTGTCCTTTAAACAAAATTCGGTTTCTCGTTAGCATAAGAAGAAACTTGTGCAACATGGAAATGCAGAATAGTTTAATAACTTCGCTCACTCGGCTGTTTAATCGGTGGTTATAACAAATGACCAGGCCTTATGACACCTTATACATCGAGGAATAGGCCATATAGGCGGGTCACTGCCTAATTTCATTTCTGACCTCATTTCTCTTCCATAGGGACCAGTCCCAACCACAGACTTCCGCCTGAAGGGGGGCAAACCTGGATGCACGACTCAAGCCTTAAAAGTGAAGGGCGGTGCTGCTGGAACTACCTACCCTAACTGGCTTGAGCTCATCAATGGAGACACTTACAAGGTAGGCGAGAACTCTACAGAGATAGAGATAGCATTGCATCCACGTCATGTACTGCTCATTAACACTCTATAATCAATGATACAAATAAAAAAATTATATTACAAAACTTTCAGATATTTCATGAACGTATGGGGTCTCCAAATTCTTAATTTTTAAGGTTATTACAAGAATACCTCTATTCATGATACAATCTTGCTCTATTTGACCTGCAGATCATCTTTGATCTTCCTGAAGCAATCAGCTACAACATCATGAAGAACACAGAGGCCTTCGTGGTTTTTTCACGAAATAGGTAGATACTTTTTTTACTGTTAAAACAATTTCAAAGTCATTTCATACGCGCAGCAAGTCGGCAGAACGTACTGCGCCTGCGCAAACCCTGCTTTTTGGCGTTTTTCGTTCCGTTTTATGTTTGATCAACGCGTACGTTGCATAAAAATTTTGCCTGTTGCAGACGATATCTTTTCCTATACAACATCTGAAAACTACAAACAGGCTCTCAACCTTATATGCTCTAATACAACCTTATATGAGACGTTCTGCCAAAGTGCTATGCACAATACATTACGGCTTTCGCGCAGGTGCAGTACGTTCTGCCGACGTGCTGATACGCGCCACTGTACCATATTTACCTTCGCCAAGAAGGTTATGTTTTCGTGGCCGTGTGTGTGTGTGTGTGTCTGTGTGTGTGTGTGTCTGTGTGTGTGTTAACAACATAACTTGAGAAGGCAAAGATGGATTATCTTGATATTTGGTAGGTGGGTAGGTCTTGATGAGACCTCGAAATGATTAGATTTTGGGCCCCCTGGCGGCTTGTTATGGTACTGCAGCGGAACTTCCGGTTTTGATATCTCGTGATCTAGACATGCTAGGGTCATGATTTTTGGTTGGTAGGTAGCTCTTGTGCTCGGGAAGAAGTGACGTAAGTTTGGGCCCCCTAGTGGCTTGCTCTGGAACTGCAGGAGCATTTGTAGGAAAATGTTTAAAGTAGGATAACTCAATAACCGGTTGACGGATCGTCTTGATATTTGGTGTGTAGGTAGCTTAAGTGATGCTTGACATAATTAGATGAACATTATGCAAATTATGATCTAATATGCATAATTAATGAGGGATTTCCATAATTCAGTTACCTTCCATGATAGGACTATTCTACCTTGTGACATGTGTAAATAAGAATGAGAGGAACATTGCCATATATTAATTATGTAAATGAAGACCTAATTTGCATAATTAATGAGAAAATACTATAATTCCATAGTGATTGATGCTGCCAATTTCATACTTGTGCATTTCGAAGTTGACTGGAGGTGAACATCATTTAACATAACTTATTCAAATCAGGACCTCATTTGCATAATTTATGAGGAAATGCTAGAATGGCCTTCTTTGTGAAGATAAAACTGCCATTGGGATGAGAATATGATCAAGTGATGTAATTCATGCAAATAAGGATCTTATTTGCATAATTAGGGGGAAAATCTATAATTTGTCAGTCATAAAGGGTAATCTCATTTGGCGAAGGTATGAGATCGTGGAACTCTAGTTGGATATTTGATAGATGAGAGCAACAGACAATATTGTGCCATTTGTTCACAACAGATGGAACTGTCACGCGCCGGGGGATGAACTCCACATGTACGACAGCCATAATAATGGTGGCAGTGGCGACACCACCAACAAAAAGGTACATCCTTCTTTCATAAGGTTGTAACATATGTACTGCAGGCAACGAATGTGTCATGGACTGACGACAATTTCTGAAAATGTAAAGGCATCTGAAACCAACATGAACAATGACTGCGTGTCCAGTGTATTGGTTTTTGTCCTCGGTCATAGCTGTTAACATCAACTCCATGGCTGTTAACATCAACTCCGTCATTCACATCACCTCCATAGCTGTTCAATTATGATCACCTCGTTAGCTATTCACTTCACCTCCATAGCCGTTCACTTCACCTCCATAGCCGTTCACTTCACCTCCATAGCCGTTCACTTCACCTCCATATCTGTTCACATCACCTCCATATCTGTTCACATCACCTCCATATCTGTTCACATCACCTCCATAGCTGTTCACATCACCTCCATAGCTGTTCACATCACCTCCATAGCTGTTCACATCACCTCCATAGCTGTTCACATCACCTCCATAGCTTTTCACATCACCTCCATAGCGTTTCACATCACCTCCATAGCGTTTCACATCACCTCAATAGCTGTGTTGCAACTTTTATTGTCACACTTAGGTCTCCTGCTTTGGTTTTGTAATGACGTATGAGGAAGCAACTGGAACCTTTGTTGTTACACCTCAAGACCAAGAAGCTTCCAGTCAGGTACCCACTTTCCATTTGATGGTCTATACGTAGTGTTATGCATGATAATGATTATGGCATGATAATGCTCAACGTATATTTGCATACTGCTTACCATATAACATATAGATTGCCTATATATATATGAACATAAAGTTATAAAGTTGTAATTTAGAAAACAAATTTGCAATCAAAAAGTTTACCGTTACCATGCCCTTGTCTTCATAGGTTTTCAACAACTTGCCTCGCAACTACGCCAACTCGAATGTTGCCAGAGCTGAATATGTCAGCCCGTTAGAGCACTCACAGGCAAAAGGGTAAGTAATGTGGTTTGAAACCCTTTCAATGCGATCAAATCATATGTCACACAGTGTCAACAGCAATCAGGGCGGTGCCTTGAATGTGGTCTACGTTGGCAATTCTTTTTGGTTCATTTTATTCATTTCGCCAGGAAGTGCTTATCGCCAGCAGTCACTTTTCAAAACTCCTAGGCCTGGGGGGAGTACCCCAACATAAAATAACAACATAGAACATCATATAATCACAATGAGAAAGAAGCCGTCTAAAATAAATACATTCATGATAAATAAAAAGGAATTGTAAGTAACCAGTTGTACGACTAAATCAAGATAACTAAGGGCAAAAAATCAAATAATGATAATAATATTTGAGGTCAAACAGTAGTGTAGTTGTGTTGTCAATATTAAGGAAAATACTCTGAGATGAGTATTTTGAACAGCTACAAATCGTTGATGTTTAACATTACACATTATAACCAAGAAGTACATATGAATCGCCATGTTTGTTAGAATATGTAATACTTGATTTACTTATAAGTAATGTAATGTTGTTCTGTTCCTCCTACCAGTGGTGCTTTAGCCAGTATCCTCGAGGCGCCCTGCAGTGTGAAGTGGTCCAACTCTTACCAAATCAAACCCGCGGAGGAGGGAGGAAGGTGTCTGTACTTCGTTGCGGCGTCTAAAGGTGACATTTTTGTGGTGTTCTCCGCCATTCCGAGGGACATGTCCACCTGGTATCATCTGCAGATCAGTTTTCAGGGCGTTGCACTCTACAAGGTAACACTATCCACTGTGTGAAATCTGATATTTAAGCATATGTTAAAGCATGCGTAAAGTTTTTGTTTTTTTCTCAATCGAGTGAAATGACAGGACCTTTACCCATGCTTTAAAGGAACGCAACACAAAATTTCAAATTCATTATTTTTTCATTATTGATATATTTCAATTTTCACATTAGTTCACCAAATAATTACCCTGTGCACGCGATGGCAATGATTAATGCTTTGCTCTGACGTCTTCGTTCCTTATTTGCATATCACAGTCCAGTGATCCCCCAGTGGCACTGTCAATATGCAAATAAGCGGGTTCGGAACGGAGACGCCAGAGCAAAGCATAAATCATTGCCATCGCGGCGGGCGAGCTAGGAGAGCGCAAAGTTCAAACGCGTGCACAGGGTAATTATTTGACGGACTAATGTAAAAATTGAAATATATCAACTATTTAATGTGTAAACTACTGGAAAATAATGCAATTCATATTTTGTGTTGCGTCCCTTTAAGGTAAGCTTGAATGTCGGATTTTATGTAGTGACCATTTCCTGCAAGCTTCCCCAACAACAAATGGACATGTATAACCAGCTTTTCCTCAACTTATTGGTAACATACACGCTAACCAGAATTCCATGTCTTACTTGTATTGTGTAACATACCTTTCTCAGGGAATGAAGATGGTAAAATACGAAGGAGCAAAAAGTGCCCGAAGTCTCGGCGACTCCAAACTATTCCAGCCTTACTTCATTTGTCTGGAAGAAGACACGGAGAAACTGCACACCTACATCAAATATGGCATCGGTTCGGACACTTCCGTAAGTAACATCATGATAATTCTAAAAAAAAATCTAATAAAATACATCACGGTGTATTCCGTATTGCCCGATGGCCGAGTATTGCTTATTTATGTAATACCCAAACGATAAGCACACACATATTCAAAGTGAAATGTGCCAAAAGTCTAAACAATTGGTGTCTCTAAGCAAGAATTGTAACATCAATTCCTATGTACGAATACAAGCGATCGCCATGATGTCACTGCCAGCTGCAAGTGGTAGGCGAAAAGCGGGTGGAAGTTAGCATGGGGGATTTGTCTGTATCTGTATCTGTATCTGCAGTAGCCGGCATAACCAGCACGTCGGCAAAACGGTACTGTACCTTCGCGAAAGCCGTAATGTATTGTGCATAGCACTTTGGCAGAACGTCTCATATAAGGTTGTATTAGAGCATATAGGGTTGACAGCCTGTCTGTAGTTTTCAGATGTTGTATAGGAAAAGATATCGTCTGCAACAGGCAAAATTTTAATGCAACGTTGACCAAACATCCAACGGAAAACGTGAAAAATCAGGGTTTTGCGCAGACGCAGTACGTTCTGCCGACGTGCTGTATAACCGCCCTTCGGCGTAACACACCAGATGTCCAACAATAATTTGCATATGCCTATCAAAAATTTGCAAATGCCTGCCAATAATTGATAATTGATGTAATAAAAAAACAGCGATCGTTTTCGACCATTTATGATAATTATCCACCAGTTGTAACACTTTCTATGACGTTACGGCCAGCGTCATAACCAATGTAAAACTGGGACTTCTGATTGATCAACATCATCTGGATATATAATAATTAGGGGTTAATGACCCACCCCGAGGTGTATATGGTGTGATAAGGCCTAGTCATTTCCTGTAACCATCGAATAAATCACCGAGTGAGCCTTTTGATACCATATGCACTGAAAAACAGGTGGGTCATAAACGTTATTACCTTCGCCAAGAAGGTTATGTTTTCGTGGCCGTGTGTCTGTCTGTCTGTGTGTCTGTCAACAGCATAACTCGAGAAGGCTTAGATGGATTATCTTGATATTTGGTAGGTGGATAGGTCTTGATGAGAGCTCGAACTGATTAGATTTTGGGCCCCCTGGCGGCTTGTTATGGTACTGCAGCGGAACTTCCGGTTTTGATATCTCGTGATCTGGACATGCTAGGGTGATGAGTTTTGGATGGTAGGTAGCTCTTGTGCTCGGCAAGACGTGACGTAAGTTTGGGCCCCCTAGCGGCTTGCTCTGGAACTGCAGGAGCCTTTGTATGAAAATGTTTAAAGTAGGATAACTCAAGAACCAGTTGACGGATCGTCTTGATATTGGGTATGTAGGTAGCTTACGTGATGCTTGACATAATTAGATGACAATTATGCAAATTAGAATCTAATTTGCATAGTTAATGAGGGAATTCTATAATTCACCTATCTTCCATTAAGGACTATTCTACCTTGTGACATGTGTAATTAAGAATGACAGGAACATCGCCATATATTAATCATGTAAATGAAGACCTAATTTGCATAATTAATGAGAAAATACTGTAATTCCATAGTGGTTGATGCTGGCAATTTCATACTTGCGCATTTCGAAGTTGACTGGAGGTGAACATCATTCAACATAACTTATTCAAATCAGGACTTCATTTGCATAATTCATGAGAAAATGCTAGAATGGCCTTCTTTGTTACGATAACACTGCCATTGGGAGGAGAATATGATCAACTGACGTAATTCATGCAAATGGGGATCTTATTGGCATAATTAGGGGGAAATCTATAATTCGTCAGTCATATAATATTAACCTCATTTGGCGAAGGTATGAGGTCGTGGAACTCTAGTTATCATATACATTTTGTAGCCTATCCAAAAGTATTTCCCACCCGCACTTCTTCCAACTGGTCAAGCTGTTGTCCATTCAGACAGCAATGATACATATTATACAATTATCATGCCGATTCTGGTATAATAGTGGTATATTCAAATGCTGTTGGGTTTGTACAAAGATTACTGACTTCTGTCAACAGGAGAAAGGGCTGGTCTACATGGTCTACACTGATCAGAGTCCACCATTGGGCATTCGTTTCTACTCCTTTGGCAGCGGGGAAGAGGATGTAGAGATCATGGACGCCCGAGTCATCGAGGGAGGGGCAACGGGAGAAATGGAATGTAGCGGGGGAACTGTCATGCAGGATGGCATCTGTGTGGAAGACTGCCACCCAGAATGTAACGGTGAGTTATTTTAAGTCTCGTATAATGACATTTGAATGATGTTTTAAAAGATCCTTGCTTTCATTTGCATTTCCATAAACAGATTGCAGCGATTTGAAAGACCCTATCCTTACAAATACAGGATGTATTCCAAGTTCACCTGGATCGAAGCTCGACACAGAATGCCGCTTTTGTAAGCACTTTTCCGTCCCCATGGGAGATGGCAGCACCCGATGCGTTGCAGAATGCCCAGCCGGTACCAGAGTATCTGCCAATGGCGTGACATGCGAGTGTGAGGCCTTTATCGTCGTCAACAGCGATGGAAGTACCCAATGCGTCTCAGCGTGTCCTGACGCCATGGAAGTATCCTCCGATGGCAAGACTTGTGGATGTAAGTGCACCATGTGTCCTTGTACGAAAGTCCTCTACTTCCTTTGTGGCCTGGTGTACAAGTAAGTCACACATAAATTGTACGATTACCTATTGGATGATTGTGAGCAATAGGTACGTGTATTTACCTATTACTTCTTTTCCTTGTAGCTAAGTGGAGATCTGACGGCCGTTGTGGAAAGGACTTCCCGGCACCAGGAGCCAACCCCGGCCAGTGTGACCCAGGTGGACCCACCGCCTGTTGCTCCACTGTCGGATACTGTGGGGACACAGCAGATCATTGCTACTGTGATGGCTGTGTGGACTATCGTAAGTTGTCTCAAACTTTCGTTAAACGTTTAACTACCTTGTCATGTTTCAAAGATTGTTTATGAAGCCTTTATACGACCCTCCCTTGAATACACAGATGTAGTTTGGCATGGCTGTACTGCTGATGACTCCACTCTGATAGCAAGTACAACATGTTAGTGTTCCCATGTTGTTTCAGGAGCCGTCAAAGGCTCTTCTTATACCACTGTATGTCAAGAATTGAGTTGGGAGTCTCATATTCATTGCCTTTCGTTGCTCTATGAAATTGTACATGCACTAACACGAAAGTACCCCATAGACCACATAGATCTGATTCCCCACGAAATTTCAGAAACCAGCCCCCATAACTTGAGAAATAAGACCAACATTAGACTTCCCAAACAGAGTACCAACAGATTAAATTAATCTTTCATGTTGAATTGTTGTATCAGTAATTGGAAGGAACTGGATCTTGGTGTTCGTTCCTTGCGATATCCACTGTTTCAGAACTGTTTTAAACTTAGTACACCCCTTTCGTTTCCCATACTATGACTGCGGCCCCCGTTGCACCTGTAGCCTCTTGCCCGACATCAAATAGGCACCTGTGTTCTTAGTCATAGTCTATGTATCAGAGGTCTTAGCACTAGTGCCTCTTGTTCATGCGGATGTAATTGCGAGTCCATTTTGCATTTTATGCTTCACTATCCCTTATATAGTCACAGAGATCAGCAAAGTTACAGATATAGTTAGTCATGCTATCAACGTAAACAACTCATGTAACAATTCCAAATTACGTTTTTTACTCAGAGGACTCCTGTCAATACATACTGATGACAAATATGAAATCTTACTACTAAGACAGACATACATCGAAGGCAATAGGCGCTTCTTGCTCTGTTTGACTGATGTGCACGTCCGTCAAATAGATACAAAAGTCACAACACCCCATTCTTTTCTCATTATTTGAAGACAAAACAGAGAACCAGTGTAGTAAAGCCTTTATCAGGACCAAGGTCGCGACCGATAGTCTACTCTTAGTAAAAACACCTTGAAACAGAGAGAGAGAGAGAGAGAGAGAGAGAGAGAGAAAGAGAGAGATGGATAGATAGATATAAATAGATTCCAGCGTGTAATGCCACACTGTCCTCCTTTTTAGTCTAATCTTAGTAAAAAAAACATTTCGTCTTCAAAGGGCACCTTGAATAAACTTTATTACGTCTTCGATGCTGCAATATATTGGCATCAATTTCGTGTCAAAACATGTAGGCACGTACCCTTTTTCTTAGTTTACGTCACGCGAGACAAACATTATGTGACGTTCGACCAACGACAAACGGGCCACGTGCAAATTGTAGTGCTAATTTTCTGTGTATGTAGTAGCATTTTCGAGACGGAAGTATTGTCTTGGGCGGCGCTGGTTTAGGGGGTTATATGATTACATGTCTCCCATCCTGAGTGAGTGGGTGGAGATTGGGTTTCATTAGATTGACAAGGTTGTTACCCGATTTGTATGCCGCGGGTGAGAGGATGTGGTATGAGATCGCCAGTAATGTGTAATCATGGTATGGAACATAAATCATGGATCATGGCACCGGTGTAATACCGAAGTAAGTTACGTCATACAATCCTATGTGTGAACTTGAAGCTTTTATTTAATGTAATTTAATCGGGTATGTCCCCATGATCCTACAATTCCAGCACAATCTCCGATTTCTTGTTTCGATATAGCTGGGTTAACGACTGTGCGTCCTTTCCCTAGAGTGTGTGTCCTGTACATGGCTGGCACGGGAGTCGTCATGGGTTAAGGACTCCGCCGGCACACCGTGGGTCAACAACGGAGTGACCTATGATGCCGCAAAAGCCTTGGATGGGAACTCAGGGACATACTGGAACCCCCTAGGCGACCAAAACAACAACAACTGGTACATCGTACTGGACCTCACAGCGCCCCACACTCTGACCCGCATCGCACTCAACAACTACGGAGACAACACCCATGACATTGCAGCCTTCAAGTTGCAAAAGTCGCTTTCTGGGAGTCCGTACAACTGGGAGGACGTCGTGGCCGTTACTGACGTGCAGGGAGGGACGCGCCAGCGCCAAGAGTTCAGTGGTTTCCGGGGAACCGCGCGGTATTGGAGGTTCGTGATCACGCGGACCCAGACGGGCCACCAGCCGTATCTCACAGAACTGAACCTCTACGGAATCTCAACAGGTAAAGTACAATTCTTGGTTTTGAGCAAATCACACACAGCCGACTATGGCCTCCCGACCACTGCCAACGTCCCCCAACCATGGTTAGGAGTAGGTTAGGAGAAAGGTCGGCTGTGGTTGGCTGCTGGTCGGCAAGGTTGGCTACTGGTCGGCTGACGAATGTTTCAAAATGTTTGAAGGGTCCGTCAGGAGGGAGTCAGCAGCCTGTGATTAGAGGTCGGGATGGTCGGGACCGGTTCGTAGTAGGTTCGAAAGTGATTCGGGGATCGGTTGGGAGTAAGTAATGCACTGGTTGTGAAATGGTTCTGAAATGATTGGGACACGGTCGTAGCGAAAGATAGATGTGGCCTAAACCTGGTGCAGGCTGCTCCCAACCTACCACCGAGTCAAATCAAATCAAACTTTATTCAATCATCTTGACAGTCTTGAGCTCGACTGAATTGTCTTAACATTTAACATTTTGTAAATTAAAAACAATTCTGTCAATTAACAACATTCTATCAGCTAAATAAATATTACATGCCAATAAAATATTACATGCCTTTTGATTACCTATCATTATGATTTGATATCTGAATGATTATGATTGCTTCTATGCTGCCTTGTTTCATTTCGGTTGTATGATGAGTTAGCTACGATTTCTTCTTGTTCACGATGAGTTTATTTACCTATTTTAATTGACCTTTGTTAGTTCATCTTTAATTCTTTTATTGTAATTATTTATGTCATGTTATGTTGGGGTTATCCCCCAGGAATCTTTGAAAAACGCCTTTAGGCGACATGTATTTCCTGGATAAATAAATAAAACAAAACAAACAAAACAAAAGAAACCTTGGTTGGTGTTCGGGGGAAGGTTCTAAATGTGTGGCAGGGGCTTAAGGAATAAGAAATTTTGTTTAAATTTAGTCGTAAATGTGACACTGATGATAGTACTCCTTTTGCCTTGGACAGAGATCAATGTCGCCCTGGGGAAGACAGCGCACCAAACAAGTACCCGGGTGGGTGGTGGTGCTGCCAGCCGTGCGGTAGACGGGAACACCAATGGAGACTTTTTGGCGGGTTCCTGCACTCACAGCGCTGAATCAACTTCCCTGATGGCCAACCCCACTTGGTGGGTGGATCTTGGTCAATCGTATGCGGTTGAAAGGTACGTATACGTGTTAAGTATGTGTGAAAGGGGTAGAGACTGTCATCTGGCAGAATCGGCGATTTTCATAATTGGTGGAGATCGCCATCGGAGTGATCATAGTACCGGAAGGGATTTAGCCTCTACCAGGCTCCGTGGTTGCTGGAAAACCAGTATTATATAATAGGCCACACCATCTTAATTTTATGGATGACATCCGCGCGCGCATTGATTTTCGCCTGTTCTCAAAAAAAAAATCATGTCTTTCGAGGCTTCACGGAACTTCAGAACTCCAGAACTCGGCTGGAACTCAGTACAGACTGTCGACTCATAAATGCCGCAAAAGGGCGGCTTATCGTAAAACGAAGGAGGAAGCTGTGAAGGAGGATGAGACCTGAACAAGCCTATCTACATCTACCTCCTGCAAATAAAAACTTGTTTGTTTGATGCAGTCACTGTGTCCTGTGCTTCAATTCGCAATGCCGGCTTTGTATTCCTGTGGTTAAGCAGCATTTTTTTTTTTGCTGGATTTTTTTTTTCGCCCTCTCGCATTAGGTTTGTGGTCCCCAGATGATGTCATCCATAAAATTAAATCAGTGTGGCCATAGTAGAAATTAGCAAAATAGACTGAATAGCATGTCGGCGGGGTTAGCTGGCTAGACGTTTGTCTATGCCCTCTGACATGCTATTCAGGCTATTTGGTCAACCTCTACTATTTTAGCAACCACGCAGCCTGGTAGAGGCTTAAAGAGATTTACCAACAGGACAGAGACTCCGATCGCAATCTCTACCGGTATAATCGCCGATTCTGGGAGATCGCAATTTCTGCCCTGAGTTATGTATTCAACGCCGGAAATAACACTCCCACCTCAGCACTGAGATGAGAAAACAAAAACTATTAATTTCTAAAACATACATTTACTAATGTGATTTAAATCTTTAAATTATGCACCCAAATGTTTGATTGCATGAGTTTAGGTGAAAATGAATACGGAGCAATATAAAAACTAAGGATGACATAGCCATTGTTGATCTCCAAACAGATTTTTTGGTGGCTGCAAAGACAGTATCAAATTGGCCAGGCAGCATCCATTTGCCAGACAGTATCCAATACGCCACCCATGGAATTGCCGGTGTCACAGCGATCTCGCCCCCCAGCGAATTCGCCCTCCGGGGGGCTGAGATCGCTAGCGATTTCGTCCCCCTCCCCCTTCCGTAGATCTCCGAGGAAATAACTGATTTGGGGGGGGGGGGCGAAATCGCTAAAGGGGGCGAGGTGGGGGGGACCAAATCACTAGCGGGGAGGGCAAAATCGCTAGTGATCTCGACCCGGGGAAGGCGAAATCGCTGGAGATCACGGGGGCGCGAGATCGCTGTGACACCGGCAGCCGTTGGGCTGGCGTAAAAAAAGATACCAGTACAAACTAGAGGTCAACGATCTCATGCCTTCGTCAAAGGATGTTATCGTTATATAACTTAAGAAGGTAGAAGTGATGTATTAGTCCCCCTAAATATGGAAGTTGGATCGTAAAAAACTACCCCTGCTGATGCAGTCTGCAATCGTGCATTGGGCAAGAGAAAACATCTATGCAGGATATACATGTAAGGCAACACCGCCTGCAGCTACATGGGCTGCTTATAATTAATGACTATCCCCTCTGGGACTTTCTCCCTCTGGGACAGCCTGTAGCCCATGTGTCACAAGGAAGGTTGTGACACATGGAAGGTAACTGAATAATAGAATTTCTTCATTAATTATGCAAATTAGATCATAATTTGCATAATTGTCATCTAATTATGTCAAGCATCACTTAAGCTACCTACACACCAAATATCAGGACTATCCGTCGACCGGTTATTGAGTTATCCTACTTTAAACATTTTCATACAAATGCTCCTGCAGTTCCAGAGCAAGCCGCTAGGGGGCCCAAACTTATGTCACTTCTTCCAGAGCACAAGAGCTATCTACCACCCCAAAATCGTGACCCTAGCATGTCCAGATCACCATATATCAAAACCGGAAGTTCCGCTGCAGTACCATAACGAGCCGCCAGGGGGCCCATATTCCTATCACTTCTAGGTCTCATCAAGACCTACCCACCTACCAAATATGAAGACAATCCATCTAAGCCTTCTCGAGTTATACTGTTGACAGACTCACACACACACGCACGCCCATGAAAACATACCCTTCTTGACGAAGGCAAAAACAAAGCCCGATAAAAACGCCTAAAACACGTCAAAATAAGCCAGAGCCTAAACATTTGCTTGGAGAGTAAGTCATTGTTTTATCTTCAATATCTACAGAGTAGTCATCTTCAATCGCGGGGACTGTTGTCAGGAACGACTCAACCCCTTCAACATCCACATCGGTGATTCCGACCAGGTCAGCACGAACCCCAAGTGTGGAGGTGATCATCAAATCGACGTGAACCAGCCGTCCATTTCCGTCTCGTGTCAGGGGATGAGGGGACGGTACGTGAGCGTTCGTCTTCCCGGATCTTCCCGAATTCTGTCCCTGTGCGAGGTCCAAGTATTTTCGAGTAGGTCTTCGCTACGTTAACTTGACATGTTTAGGACATGTTGTATACGTCTTAGGGGCCATTGGTATTTTACCTGACCATATGTGATTTTTGCCCTAACCCACATTGCAGCTCTATGTTGCACACATATATGTTAAGTATAGACACGGACTTGTCTTGTGTGGAAATAAGGCCCCACTGACTTTCAATTGGTTACATAACAGCCACATGCCTTCGCCTATATTGAAATAAAGATAAATTGTCCCCTCCCCCCCTCCCGCATACACAGGAACTGCCAGGCAAGGATTTTCCGGGGGCACACGCATCTGAGAATATGTTCCTACAAACCTACCTTGTCTGCTCTTTAAATGATTAAGTCCTTTTTTAAGCCCTTTTTATAAAGTGTTATCATCGTCAACTGGCGTTCATTTAATGCATTTAGATGTCTTGAGATCTTTGGGGCTCTGTTTGAAAATTATCTAATCTTTGACTTTGGCATAACAGCATCATTAAAAACAACCTTTACTCAGACTGTAGAAATGCAGGATGTTGGCATACATTCCTTTAGATATGCACATCAGGATTGCTGTAATCACATATAACCTAGTGATAACTATAGAAACTATTGTAGTTTTCTTGTTTCTCGTGATCAAGTTTATTGATACAGGATCAATTAAAATAGAAGCTAAGCTGAGAGGCCTTTACATAAGAGTTTGCCCGAACTATTGAAATGTAGGATGTTTATGCACATTGCATTAGATTCGCTTATGCAATCTCTTATAACAGCACCATTACTTGTTGGGAAGCCAGTATACTTTTGTTATTACTTTTATTATTTACTTATAACAAAGCACATAGATACCCAATGTCCTTCTGGTGATAGAACCACGTCAAATTCATCTTGTGAATCGATGACAAAACTTGGATTTAGCAATTACCTAAAATTGAAAAGAACGTGAGGACTTGAATGGTCATTCTGTCACAGAAGTAGACGCTGTGCTAATAGAATAACATGTGTTAGGTAAGTCACAAATAACAGTTACTCTATGTAAGTTAAAGGCATTCAATGCAATTTCAGGGTGGCAGAACAAAAATTATTCAGGATAAGGAAATCTGCCTGATTTTATTTGATTGACATTTACTGCCATTTCGCAGCACATTTTCGTGATCATTTTACACTTGAAGCTTTTCAAATAGCCCCAAAACAAGCCACATGAGGCATCTCTTTATTTTGTTTGGTACTGCCCATAGCTAGAACCAGCCTATATATATATACAAGCACCCGTTTTCCGTCAACAACATCGCATTTTTGCCTCACAGATGTAAGTATGCTATGGGATAGCACTGATTCAACTTACTACATTAAAAGAATGACCAGAAAATTTACTTTGAAAATCCAGTTGAGCCGCCCTGAAATTGCATAGGGTGCCTTTAAGGGCTGTACAGTCACCCGTTTGATGTTGCAAACGGACCATAGTGCATGGTTGACTATTTCCCAAAAATACGAATACACCTTGAAATACACATTATTTTGCTTGGCTAGAAACATCCATGAGCAAGATTTGGAAAAGGCGGAATTGAAAACCAGTTGACTGTGCAGCAGTGAAGACATTTGTACCGCCGATATGGTGTTCCTTTTCAATTGTCCTTTAGAACGAATGGATATCAACGTGTGAAAAAAAGTAAATAAAATAAACAGGCAAATAGTGATGACTTTGGATATCAAGTTCCTTATTAGGGACCACCTGAAAGAACATGAAAATCAGTGGGATTGGAACATGCAAGGATGGTAGATGCAGCGCAGGGCAGAATTTTTCTGACTTCTTGGCCTTATAGAAAACCAATTGCAATGATGCTCATCACTGTTACCCAATTTAGCATTATAGCTGTTTTTATGCCAGTATCTAGTATTATGAAACGATAAGTAAAAGTAAGACCACACGATCTGTACAGATGAACATTTAACACCAGAGAGGAAGATCGTTTTACACGACTTTAACATCTACTATGATCTTTTTAAAACTTGTAAGTTAACACCTATAACCAAAGTCGTGGTATTGGAATTGTATAACACCTACGCGTTACAATTTACAGTTGGAGCAAAAAATGTTGATCTTTCTTCACTGTAGATAAATGACTGATAAAATCTTAATGTCATATAATGATAAATCAAATCATATTTATCTATGGTTTGGTTTACTTGATCTGAGAGGAACAACGAAGAAGTTGTCATTTTGGTCAATCTGTCATAGAGACTGGCGATATTTTTTTTCTGCTTGCTTTTGCCACATTACGTATATAACATTAGGAAACGATAAGTAAGAATTTGACTCCAGGATCTGTACAGATGAAAATTTAACACCAGAGAGGAAGATCTTTTTACACGACTTTAACATCTAATGTGATCTCTTTAAAAGTTATGTTAACACCTATAACCAAAGTCGTGGTATTGTATAACACCTATGCGATGCAGTTTACAGCTTGAGCAAAAGACGTTGATCTTTTTGTCACTTTAGATAAATGGCTGATAACATTTTTATGTCATATAATGATAAATCAAATCATATTCAACTATGGTTTGGTTTACTTGATCTGAGAGGAACAACGAAGAAGTTGTCATTTTGTTCAATCTGTCATAGAGACTGGCGATATTTTTGTTCTGTTTGCTTTTGCCACATTACGTATATAACATTAGGAAACGATAAGTAAGAATTTGACTCCAGGATCTGTACAGATGAAACTTAACACCAGCCAGGAAGATCTTTTTACACGACTTAAACATCTAATGCGATCTTTTTAAAAGTTATGTGTTAACACCTATAACCGAAGTCGTGGTATAGTGTTACACCTATGCGATGCAGTTTGCAGTTGGAGCAAAAGACGTTGATCTTTTTGTCACTTTAGATAAATGGCTGATAACATTTTTATGTCATATAATGATAAATCAAATCATATTCATCTATGGTTTGGTTTACTTGATCTGTAAGGAACAACAAAGAATTTGCCGCTCTGTTCAATCTGTCATATGAAGACTGGCGATATCGAAATAGTTAATTATTTTTTTGTTTGCTTTTGCCACATATTTAACATTATAAAACGATAAGTAAAAGTTAGACCCCAGGATCTGTACAGATGAACATCCTGTTAAATCTGTCATAGACACTGGTGATATCAAAAGAGTTAATATTTTTTTGGTTCTGTTTGCTTTTGCCACATTACGTATATAACATTATGAAACAATAAGTAAGAATTTGACCCCAGGATCTGTACAGATGAAACCCAGACAGGAATATCTTTTACATGTCTTTAACATACTATGCATGATCTTTTTAAAACTCAACACCTGTAACGAAAGTCATGGTATTGTATAACACGCGTTACAATTTACAGTTGGAGCAAAAGATGTTGATTTTTTGTCACTGTAGATAAATGGCTGATAAAATCTTTATGTCATATAATGATAAATCAAATCATGTTTATCTATGGTTTGGTTTATTTGATCTGAGAGTAACAACGAAGAAGTTGTCATTTTGTTCAATCTGTCATAGAGACTGGCGATATCAAAAGACTTAATGTTTTTTTTGTTGTTCTGTTTGCTTTTGCCACATTAGGTATATGACATTATGAAACGATAAGTAAGAATTTGACCCCAGGATCTGTACGAAAACCAGATATGAAAATCTTTTACACGACTTTAACATCCAATGTGATCTTTTTTAAAGTTATGTTAACACCTATAACCAAAGTTGTGGTATTGTGTAACACCTATGCGATGCAGTTTACAGTTGGAGCAAAAGACGTTGATGTTTTTGTCACTGTAGATAAATGGCTGATAAGATTTTATGTCGAGCTGTTCAACTTGTTATGGAGACTGTCAGAGTTAAAGTTTTTTTTGGTTCTGTTTGCTTTTTTTGCCATATTAAATATAAATGGTGCTGGTTTGATATATGAGTTTGTGATTTTTATTGTGTGTGTCAGAACGAATGGGTGTTTTAACATTACATAGTCATAGATGAAGTCCCATGGAAATAAATAATAATATATTCATAATTCAACTTTTCGTGACGAACCGTTGCCACATTTATCAACATTATTTGCAAACTAAAAGAAAACGTGAATATAACAACATAAGCAAGTAACAATCGTAATATAAAACTAAACGTCTGCTTTGCTAAGCAGCCATGGTAAACAGATGGCTTAAAATCGGACAGATGATAGACAATAAAATCAGACACTATCCTATGACCCGGAAGAATTCCCCGGACGCCTTTCATAATGTTAGTCTATCATGTTTACATTCATCTACTGCTATAAAAGGTCCCATAACATTTTTGTAGGCTGTAGGTTGGAAAGCCATACAAGAAACCTACTTTTAAGTTAAAATCCTTGGTACCAATCATAGATTGGTAATTTATGATAGGATAAGTAAGGAAAATGATGATTTAAAAATCTCACTCTGTCATTTAGAGACACTCATGACACAAAGGCTTTTCTTAACATTCAGGCAAGGACGCGTGGTACGTGTATGCTCTCCTTGGCATGGCAAGGCTAGACATGCAAGGTAACTGACCTCCCGTGTCTGGCGATCCGGAAAAGCAGGTATAATGGAATCACGTGACATTAGTCAGGCAAGGTGGTACATGTTATAGCAGGTCCGAGATTTGGGGCAAAGAACACAACCTCCTGAGCAGAACATCTCGGAAACGTACGCCTTGCAGTTGCGGTGCCTTCCTATAAGGTGAGCCTGTTTTGTCCCACCATGAAAATCACTACGTCAACACCTAGATTTTTAGAGACAGTGTAGGACCCAGGGGTTCACCGTAGTACTGTGTGTGATAATGCATAGGCCTGTTACGAAGATCTGACTTTTTCAGGTTGTTTGGTAAACTCAAAAAGGGTTCTGACATCCGTGTTTTGATAAGCCCTACTACGTGCAAAGACTAAAGTTGCTTATGGACAGGTAACATATTTCAGTCCTTATAAGAGAAATCAGACAGACATGTACATAAATTAACGATAACTCTTCTGTTATGAGTATGGCATCTCACCTTTTGTCACAATGTTATTATCTCCATAAAAAATGGAGATATTGTTTTGGGTCTGTCTGTGTGTGTGTGTGTGTGTGTGTGTGTGTGTGTGTGTGTGTGTGTGTGTGTGTGTGTGTGTGTGTTTCCGCCAATTACTGGTGAGCATAACTTAAGAACTTAAGGTCAAGCCTTGGTACTGCAGCAGAACTAATAAGTAGTGGTGTGGGTTTTGTCCCCCTAGCAGCTTGTGCTGGAACTGAAGGGTTGGTCCAGAAAGGAGCAACGTATTATCATAATTTTTGGTATGTAGGTAGCTTACACAGAGATGTAACCGTTACATCATTAGAAGCAAATTACGCAAATGAGGACTTAATTTTCATAATTAATGAGGAAATTCTGTAATTCCAGTGTTTACATTATAGGACTTTCATACATGTAAATGTGTGTAATCTATCGCAAGGAGAATATCAACAGATACCAATTATGCAAATATGGACCTCATTTGCATAATTAATCTGAAAATTCTATGATTCCTTAGTGGTAAACGATGGGAATTTTATACTTGTGACATGTGTAAGTTAGTTAAAAGTTTACAACACCATGCATATATTATGTTAATGTGCAGGTCATTTGCATAATTTATGATAACATGTTGAAATGAAACATTGCCAAAGGATTGGACTTTCACATAACATATATGTTATTTGTGTTGAGGAAACCATATTTCATGGAGATATGATGTCTCCAAATTCTTATGTTGGGTGGTTGTTTTTATGACCTCCATGGCTGTGACTTTACATCAAATAATTTGGAATGATCACTGAATGCAAACACAAACGACATAGTTTGCATCAACTACCCAACAGTACAACATGAAACCAAACAACGAACGTTTTGAGGTCATTCTGTTGTTTGTACATATCTTGGTAGGTCTTGAAGTACGACCGTCGGACAGTTAGGATGAGAAGGTAAGAGAAACCCCTGGGGAAAGTAACATCGTCAGTCAGGGGGAAAACTCTTCAATAGTTGTCTGACATATTGGTACATCATAGGCGTCTGGCATTTGTGTCGTTTGACAGATTTTATAGTCGTTCAGGACAAATTTAGTCGTTAAGCACACAAATCATGTGCCTGAAATGTACTAAGAAGTCGTACCATACAGCCTTCAGTAGGCCCGACATTTGTCAAATATGAGTTGGAGAATCGGGAAACTTTCAAACCTTGCCTGTAATGTTTTAAAAATGTTATCAATTTAGAGTGGTCGACAAATGTAAAACAACAGACGGTACCAGCCAGAACCAGTCAGCAAGGTCAGGGTTCACAGACGTCTGTTTACAGTAAAGGGGAATGACTCAGTGAGGATCAGGTGTCAAAGACAATCTGCAGTTGTTTGACAATTGTATGACACTGCAGGTGTTCAAATGCTTATGTGTACTGCCCCTGCCTTTGCTTTTATGTTGTGACACAAGGCAACAACTGATATAATGTGCGTAAATGTAACATCAAATATATCAGGGCAAGAAAGTTTTATGGACTGCCTTTAGGAAACGTGTCATGCCTGACATAGTAGTGTCGGCAGGATGCCAAGGATCCAACAGACAGTTCGTGCTATGACTTCGCGTATTGCTTCATCAAGTTCATGTGTACCATTTATTTCCTAGATCCTGACTTGTGACCACAGGGGACTCCCATACATAATATTTTAAATTACAGAAATATCCATGACTGCCACGTGCATACAGAAGATGAACCCTTCCGAATTCCACGTCCCCTTTGTTTTCTCATCTAACAAAAAAAATTTCTGCTATCGTTCTGCAGCAAGACAGATGCAGTACGTGGATAAACCGCCAGATGGCGGCTGGGGGTGGATGGTGGTGTTGAGCACGTTCCTCGTACACGTCATCGCCCTAGGAGCGGTGAAGTCCCTGGGTGTGTTCTACGCCGAGTTCCGAGAGGTTTTTCACGAAAGCGCGGGAAACACGTCGTTCATCAGTTCTGTCTTCGCGGCTATTATATTGATGTGCTGTGAGTAACAACTTTTTACCCCGACATCTGCTTGGAGATTAGAACATGCGCAAGTTGTAATCAGCCTGCTTATAAAACTCTTTACTGGTGAACATTTCAGCGCCTATCGCCAGTGGGCTGGTAACAGGTGGGGGTTGTCTCTTCTTTACTTCTTTATCAAACGTCACGACAACAAGATGGAGGAGGAGACAAATCAGCTGATGATCACCTCTTCACGTTGTCTCCCCCACAGACATACAGATAAACATATATAAAACTCTTGATTATAGCATGCGCATTGTGAGTATTTATACAACTATATATCAACACGACAAAGTATGTTCTAGTCTATTGCAAACTAGCCTGGTTACCAAACCGATTTTAGCTACCGAGTCTCTTTTGTCCTCTACGCTATTTGTGGAGAGGGCAAAAGAGACTCGGCAGCTAAAATAGGTTTTGTAACCGGGGTAGTTCCAGATTCCTAGTTGGAAATTTTTTTAGAGGAGTTGGCCTTTAACAACTCATGCTGTTTGGTAGCGTCTGGTAGAGACTGCACTATATCCACTCTTTCGTAGGTTACGATTTAATCGGTTGAGGGTCAAGCTAAGCTGTGTAAGTCTTGGCCATCAACCATGTATTCATTGCTTTCTGTGCGTTTCTTGTAGGATTTGGAATGTCCCTGATGTACTCCCCCAGTCTGGCAATGATCGGGAAATACTTCCACAAGCGGCACGCCACAGCCAACGGGATCGCCATCAGTGGGACCGGGGTCAGCATGTTTGCCCTGGTTCGTTCGTTTGCCCTGTCGCCGCTCTTCCAGTTTCTTATAGACGAGTTCAGGTGGAACGGCGCTCTCCTGATTTTCGCCGCCATGACACTGAACGGTTGCGTCTGTGGTGCCTTGTTGAGACCCTTACATCTTAAAGATGCTGGTAAAGTCGAAGAAGCAAAAACTGGAGACGAGGAAGCTGCGGCAGACTCATCAAAAACGTGCAAACCCGTCATTTCATTCTGTCTCAAAATTTTGGAAATGTTTGACGTGGCTCTATTGAAAAGCAAACCTTTTCTTGTCTACAGTCTATCCTTGTTCTGCTTGATGTTGGGAAATTCGATGATTTTCGTGCACCTGCAGCTGGTAGCCCATGCCCAAGAACTTGGAGTAGAGAAAACACAAGCCGCTTTCCTGCCGTCCATTTTCGGCATCGTGGAAGCCATTGCACGACCAGTAAACGGCTGGTTATCAGACAGAGTACCCGTCAGAAAACTGTACTATTACATGGTGGGTTGTTTCGGTATGGGCATATGCAATATCGCCATACCACACTCGAGGACATACGCGGGGCTGGTGGCGTGCATGGTGTTCTATGGGCTTTCTTCTGCCACCTTCTACCCACTGATTGCGGTCCTCGTACGGAAATACAGCGGAGTTTCACATGGGCTTGGGTGGGCGTTCGTCTTCAAGGGTGCCGCCTATTTACTTGGACAACCCATAGCAGGTAATCATAAGCATCGTCAACGTTATTTAAAGTGACGTAACTTTTAAAACTAAAATGGTAGATGATACTAGTAATCGTCGAACCTGTCCATATGTAGTAACGACTTTTCACAGTATACAGGTGCCCAATAGGCAGGATTCTTAATGCTTGTGAATAAGAGAAAATAATCTATGGGCCCACCAAAAAGTGACCACAACTGGTCCTTATGCAGAGATGGTAACTAGTACAGGCTTGACTGTTGTCCTAAATTTCACTACATACCCAAGGTGTCTGATAGACTACAAAATGTTACATTTTACACAATCTTTTCCTACAGGTTGGCTGTACGACTCAACTGGGAACTACGACATGTCCTTCTACGCAGCCGCGACCTTCGTCTTTGTCTCTGTGGTCGTTCTCCTGCTTCTAGTCCCGAAGAAGGGAAAAAGTTGGGCGACAAATTTCGGCAAGCATGCCCTGTTGTGTCCCAAACCGTGCCTGTCCCAAAGCATGCTTTGGGACACTCGGCGCGTGTCCCAAATCGTGCCTGGGGCAAATCTACATTCTGGGACACGCGGGGACTGTCCCGAACCGTGCCTGACCGCGCACAGTTCTGGACACATAAGGGCCTTGTCCCATTCCGTGCTTTGGGGGCGGAGCTTAGTGTTTTGAGGGAGGAGCCTTTTTGTGGTGTTGTTTAGCTGTTTAGCCCGCCATCTTTGTTTTTCGCCGGGATAAAAATAAGAAAGAATCGGTGTGATTCTTGCTCTGTAAAGTACAGTTTACATTTCACGCTGATCATAGATGATTTAGACTTACATTTAGTGTCAAAAACAGAGTGCCTTGTATCATTCTGCAACAAAATGAAAAGGTTCTATCACATTCCTTACCCGGGCACGTGCCTGAACACGTGCCCGGGCACAGTTCGGGACACAGCCATCGCGTGTCCAGAACTGTGCTCTGTCCCCAGGCACGGTTTGGGACACGCGCCGAGTGCCCCAAACCGTGCCTGGGCACAGAATGGGACACAACCATCGCGTGTCCAGAACTGTGCTCTGTCCCCAGGCACGGTTTGGGACACGCGCCGAGTGCCCCAAACCGTGCCTGGGCACAGAATGGGACACAACCATCGCGTGTCCAGAACTGTGCGCGACCTGAGGCACGGTTCTGGATAAACAAACACTTTGTTTATCTAGAAGTTGATTTGCTCTAGTCTGTCGTGGATAGGCGTCAGGACTATCCAGATCCGTGCGTGGGCTTAGTGGATATAAGCACAGTGTTGTTTCCGATTCCAGTACTGTGCTCGGATCAATCTACTTTCCAATTGGGTATGCTACCGTCTACGGGTTGCGTTGTATCAAGAACTGTATTCGCAATAATGATATCTAACCGTCTCCATGTCTCCATATAACCATACATAGAATCTTGGGCGTGAATAATTATGCTATGGTCCCGCCAATCACTATGATTGACAGCACTTCCGGGCACGGTTCTGGACAGTCAGGCTGTGTCCCGTTCTGTGCCCGCAAAGGCACAGAATGGGACAGGCACGGTTTGGGACACAACATGCCCCTGATGTTCCACATGACGAGTGCGACGGGGTTATCGCACTTCAAGCTAAACAACCAACTGTCGATACTGTTAGTACTGAAGGCCAAACTAAGCCAGCTTTCCAACGTGAAATGTAAACTAATAACCTATGCGTATAGGACACTTTGAAATCAAGAATTATGTATGTGTAAATGCAGACTCTAATCTACACTTAGATGTTTAACCTTTTGGGCAGAGCATGGCATTTTCAGAGCTGTACATACACAACCTTAGCCTGGGTACCATCCTGGTTAGTTTACATCCGCTCCCACAGTCGCTATCGGTTGGTCGATAGCGACTGTGGGAGCGGACGTAAACTAACCAGGATGGTACCCAGGCTAACACAACCTCTCCTCACAGGCTCAATGGTGTGTCAGAAATTTGGCACATTGCCATGGCATACAATGTCACCTTTCACTTGTGACCTTTTGTCTGTGCATGAACGTAACTGTTACGTATGCATAACTACACTCACTCACTCACTCACTCACTCACTCACTCACTCACTCACTCACTCACTCAGTCCCCTCCGAGCCTAGTGGCGCATGGGGCTCCAGTAGCTTCCTCCATCTGGGACGATCAGCAGCCACCCTCACCGCCTCATCCATCGAAAAGCCGCGTCTCCACTTCTTTCTCCATGGTCCTTCTCCATGTCTCTTTGGGACGACCTCTTGTTCTTCTGCACTGCGGCGTCCACCTCTGACTTGACCAGTGCCACCCTTGTCAAGTCAGTTGTTGGTTTGCGACAGACGTGGCCAAGCCATCTCCATCTGCGCTCACACAAAACAAATATCGTAAGTCTAGTGCAGTTTAATATGCTGTGAGCATAACTACACTAGACTGACGATATTTGTTTATACAGTCAAACCTACCAGTAGTGACCAATGGGCTTGACGAAAATGGTCACAGTAGGATAGGAATAAATGGTTCGGGAAATGGTCTTAATCACAGACAGATAGCCACAACAGACAAAATTTTAATGGTTGCGAATCTATAGCACCATCAAAAATGGGCTACAGTGGCCAAGTTCTTCTTACACAGAAATAGTCACTAACACAGGTGTGACTGTAGTTTAACACATCACCCTACCCAATTGGCTAAATACCACCTAAGGAATAAGGATGAATGATAAGCAAGAAATCCATCATTTGTCATCTTTAATTCAAAATCATCTGATAAAAAGGAATCTTGAAGATAAAAAACATTAATTTCATCAAAATTGCAGGGTCTTCATGGCCATGGTAACAGCGACCAAATATAGCCGAAAGCATGTAATGGAAATCTAATGTAATGTAATACCATCTGAATATAGGATGTTTTAACCTACCTTAACCAATACTGACACAGTATTACAATTTCTTACTTTTGTTACGCCTGTATATAATTACTTGTAATCTGAAGAGTTCTATTTTTTTCGCCCTCCTTCCATCAATTTCTTTCAGAAGGTTAGAATCATTAATAGTCACCTTACCTTAATTTAGTAAACGGCATTTCTCTTTCTATCATAACCGCAACCCGATTGCTACAGTCAGTAACTGTGTTGTGTTCATCCACGATGATTACAGGAATGTTGACAGAAACAGCACAGCCAAAAGTACTTCTATAACGTTACCAACACACCTAATGTTATTCTTAAGAATCCAAATGATGACATGCTATTAATATTCAACTTAGGCCAGAAGGGAGCATATTTCTTTAAACATTTCCAGTTAGTACAACACGATTCTTGCCCGATGTTCCCATTTTCAGAACGCAAATCGGAGGTTCATTCCTCCCATGCGTTCGAATAACGCCATGTTTACTTGGGTCGCCATGGACACGGGTTCGAATTCTACACATTCGACGAGTTTCGTGCTCACGAACAAGGTAGGAAAGTTTTCTCTCTCCTGTTTTAGGTGAAAAATCCGGAGATATATCATAGAAAAGTCACAAATCTCAGTCATATCTTCCGCGTGAGTGCTACTTACATGTCGTCAAGGCAGTTAGACCGTTCAAAAGTGTTCATATCTGGCGAAATGAAGCACAAAAAGTTCGTAGGGTTCGAAACAATCTGGTTATCGAACAAGGTCACATAACACCGCAAGGTCATTAGCGTTTGTAAGGACATTTTACAATATTACGGGAAGACAGTAAAGTCGTCTTGGTATTTATGAGATAGCTGTAGACAGTTTGTAGTGTGTGTAGACGTCTTGTCGCCAGTGGAAACCATTCTCCCACGGCAGAGCCAAAACCCGGCAAATACGTTAGCCTTCAGGGTTTTGTATTTGCCGGGTTTTGGCTCTGCCGTGGGAGAATGGTGGAAACCTGCAACAAATCATTTACTTTTTTTAACGATGTATCTGATGACCTCTCTAGGTGTTCTGCATGCATGAGAGCGAGTGTACTTCGTCTTACCGAAGAAAACCCCTACGACACGATGTCTACTCTGCGCAAGACGATGACCGTAAGCGACTTGAGGCAAATAGACGTAAATCATGAGCTAATACTAGAGATTGTTCAATCTTGTCCGCATTCTGTCATATTTCCAGGCCCTGCATATTTCCATGGACAAATCTATTTCTTAAATGAATGTTCTTATTTTTATGTTCCTTTCCTCCTCACTACAGACTCAGGGAGGTAGTGACTTGAGCTTGTGTATCAAGCCGACCTTGAGAAAACTGACCACTATATATGAGAGTGATGAGGGGAGTTTGAAGGTAAGTTATAATTTCAGCAACATCTATGGCCAATCAGAAGTCATATGTAATGTGTTATTATCAAGCCAGTCTGTGTATTCTCTCTTCTTCTGCCTGAAAGTTTTGAATTTCTTCTCCCCATCAAAATTTAAATCTTTATAGGAAGTTAATAATAGAATTCCATTACAGTAGCCTGGCTGAAGCAAGTAGTTCTCCTCTCACACTTCTTGTTATAATTAGTACGTTGTGCTCGTTTTATGGAACTATCCTTATGTTCACCCTTTTTTATGTTGCTTTGCTCTATTTTGTTTTGTTTCTTTTGTTCTTATTCCATTGTCTATCCTTCTCCTACATATAGCACGGGCAAGAGAGTGATTCGGCCAGCTCGTTTAGCGAGTAAGAACTGTTTAGTTGGGTTTAACTAACAATGTTCAGAACAGTTAGCTAGAGTATGAGGGGGGGGGGGGATCCCATCTACAAAGACAAGCCAGTCTATTGTTGTGTTGTTCCACAATGTCTGTTGTATTGTGGGATTTAAATTATGGGACTGTTAAGTAGGTTGCTGCATTCTTCTGCATAGTTCACAGAGTACTGTCTGTCTGTACAGTTATAATGTTGTTGTTGCTAAAAATAAACTTGTACATGTTTCATCTACAGATCAGCTAACGTGAGCAAACTGGTACAAGGTTATGAGGCCCTGGCCAGTCAGTCACTTGGAGCTGCCAGCAGTGGGACCCCCACACATGCACTACCAGATGCTGACAGAGTTCTGATCAGGTACTTACAGCATCATTTCAATTTTTAGTCATTTGTGTGGTCTGAATAATTCTAACACCAATAACTTTCCAATTATCTTGTCAATTTAACCATTTCCTCTCCATATGTATATAGGAATGATGACATACTGTAATCTTTCTCCTGTTATCAGTTAAAAACTATATTCCAATGACTGGAAGCCTGACTGAAGTAGCCTGAACAACAAAATATTCTCAACTGTGTACGAAATACTTTTTTGAGCCAGGTTGCCCAGTGGCAACCTAGGATGAAAGCTTAGGTTCCCATAAAATTCCAGGTTGCCCCGAATTTTAACTCTTCTACAATATGATACAATAACTTTGTTAGAATGCAATGTGCATTTATATATTTCTAACACAGAGTTGTCCCCCCTTACCTGAAGTGATGAGCTGTTCCATGGGAACTTCTCAATAAACAGTACCCAATGGAAGAAAGGGGCATCCTTACCACAAAATTTAGGTAGTGCACTGGGCTAGTACTGGGTGTAGAAATAGGTAATGCACCAAGCAAAATATGGTTGCACAGTGCAACTGGGCAACCTAGTACATGTATTTCGCATGCTGCTCAATGTGATTAACAGGCAGCTTGCTGTAGGGAGAGCCTTGTAACAGAGAGAGTTACGTGTACCCTAATTTTGCCTTTCTTTCCCAGCCTTCGATCATCTGTTAGAAAGATCAAGGCAGAGTTGGAGCAGCTGACAGACCAGACCACCTCCGCCCCTCAGCTGCCGGTGTGGTTACTGGTACACCACCACCCAAACCTCCCAGGCTTCACCATGGAGACAACACAGACCAGACCACCTCTGCTGCCGGTGTGGTTACCGGTACACCACCACCCAAACCACCCAGGCTTCACCATGGAGACAACACAGACCAGACCACCTCTGCCCCCTCAGCTGCCGGTGTGGTTACCGGTACACCACCACCCAAACCACCCAGGCTTCACCATGGAGACAACACAGACCAGACCACCTCTGCTGCCGGTGTGGTTACCGGTACACCACCACCCAAACCACCCAGGCTTCACCATGGAGACAACACAGACCAGACCACCTCTGCCCCCTCAGCTGCCGGTGTGGTTACTGGTACACCACCGCCCAAACCACCCAGGCTTCACCATGGAGACAACACACACCAGGCCACCTCCGCCCCCTCAGCTGCCGGTGTGGTTACCGGTACACCACCACCCAAACCACCCAGACTTCACCATTGAGACAACACAGACCAGGCCACCTCCGCCCCCTCAGCTGCCGGTGTGGTCACTGGTACACCACCACCCAAACCACCCAGGCTTCACCATGGAGACAACACAGACCAGACCACCTCCGCCCCCTCAGCTGCCGGTGTGGTCACTGGTACACCACCACCCAAACCACCCAGGCTTCACCATGGAGACAACACAGACCAGACCACCCCCGCCCCCTCAGCTGCCGGTGTGGTCACTGTTACACCACCGCCCAAACCACCCAGGCTTCACCATGGAGAGCCTGATAGGTGTGCGGACTTTGTGCTGTACAGAGACCAGCTGGGACGGTGGTTCCGCTTCCTTAGGCTTCTGATGATGATGCCCTGGAGAAGGTGGTTGATGATGGGGAGGAGTTGCACAGGCTGTACTTCCACAGTGACGCACTGGAAAGAGATGTAACCATGCATGTTGGCAGGCTGGTCGCCCTTGACGACATGGCTGTGGATGGCCTGACGGCTTCAGATATGTGCGTTATCCTGAGCACGTTTGTGGAGCCTGTCTTCTGCATCCAGCCACTGGACTTCTACCTGCGGGGCAAGACCATTGAGCAGGAGCTTCCCAGTGAGCAGCAGGTTCGCCGTGTCAGGAAGAAGGGACGTGTGACCTCTTTCTTCTCACGCTGCCGCAGGGCTCTCCGTTCGTGCTGGCGCCGCTGAATATGCAGCACAGACATTCCCTATTTATAACATATAGCCATCTATATTTGTAAAAACAAATATTGCAGGAACTCAAAACACCAGCTTGGTGAAAAATAGTTGTTGACAAGCAAAACTCATGAGTCATTGTCAAATGTAACCTTATATATTTTTAAGTCAAGCTTTCAGGACAAGAAAAGATTTTAATAGAAGACAATACATACTCTGAGGACACATTAATGTCAGAAGTGTCCGTTGTATTTGAATGCCAGGAAAGATTACATGTATGCATTTTATCCAAAATAATAACAGTGGTCTTGGTTGTCCATTGTTATCGATGGTATACATGCAATATATATTTTTATGCTCATGATGTTTTTTCAAATACTGCATTTCATTTGAAGCCATTTTTGCAAACTGTGTGCTAGACTGCCTGCCAGTGTTGAAAACACTGGTACATGTAAATACAATTGTCTTGTGAAGTGCATAGTGAGCTGTGTTGCATTTCTTGTACTGTGTTATGACTGATATTGCAATTGCATGCAAAACTAGAGTTCTACGACCTCATACCTTCGCCAAATGAGGTTACCGTTTATGACTGACGAATTGTAGATTTTCCCCCTAATTATGCAAATAAGATCCTCATTTGCATGAATTACATCACTTGATCATATTCTCATCACAATGAAGGTAATAATCCTAGTTTTTTTTGGGGGGGGGGGAGAACAGGCCAAAACCAATGCCCGCGCATCCTCAAAAATTACTTGGTATGGCTCACCACCTAAAACGTAGCCTCCACCAGCGCTCTTATACGTATTATAAAGCGTAATCGGTGCATTATTCATAAATTGTAATTGGCCGCTTTAGTTCTACGTAATTAGTTAGTCTTGCACTGCCAAGTCTGTTGCTGCCGCACGCCAACAGGCAAGTTTTCAACCATTACCTGTCAGGGCTTAACATTACCAACTTTGACAAATTCTTCGACTTTGCACTTAGTCTATGCTGGCAGATATTACAAATGAAGATGAACTGTGGCAAATCATTACAACGAAGATACAAAACTAAGATGTCTGACCGGTATTAAAGGATCCGCTCCGAAACCTTCGATTTGTACTTCCAATATTTTTTGACTCCCTGTTGACAGTGCTGACTTGGGGAGACCCGCAATAATAATGGGGTTTTGTGCAACAAGACTTATTATAAGCGGGGAGTGCGATAGGGGGATGTAGCTATAACGTATAAGTATGTTTATCTATACATATATTATACAAATTTCCCCGGGCAGACTCCCTTGTTGGTTAAGCCGGTCTTGATAGGTGACAAGTAGGATCGCGGTGTCGCGGGAGTTGCACGTGATGCAATTTTTTTGTCTACTGAACAATCTAAGGCGAGTTGTCTGTAACTCATTTTTAAGTATTTCGCAAAGCTATGCGATCGTGGAACTTTAGTTAATATCTTCACCGACACGTGTCTGGGCTACAGTAGTTTGTAAAGGTTTAAGTCCCAAGACACTCTGATGAATTGCAAATGATGTAAAACGAAGCATCTACTGAATCGAATAACATGCTTCATACAAAGGGCATTAAACCCAAATAGTCCATGGGCCAGAGCCCCAAATTTCACATATTGCTACCACCTGAGGTGGCAAATTCTCACTATGGTTTTTGAAAAGTAGGGTGTCTGTGGAATATATTTTGATATGATAGCCGTTGCAGATTGGTAGCTTTGACCTTGCTATCTGACCTTGAACTTTGACCCCATATGGACCACGTTTTTTTGCACTTCTAATGCAAAAGGGGGGTGGTAAATAATCAAATATGAATATTTTTCGATGTCACTTGATGGACCGATAGAATAGGAACCAAGGATTACAAAAATGTTACTTTTGTTCCAATATGTCATTGCTACGAGACGTTATGAGCCTTTAAATTTAGATTTTTTAGTAAAAATTGGTTAAAAAATGTAATGTTTACTTTTCAAAACCTGTCATATATTCAGATTACATACTTGAGCCTGCTTCATGCATTCATCTGATTCGTGGTATCATTCCCTACATTTTGAGCTTTAAATCAGAAAAATCCATCAATCCTATCTTGAGATATGAGTATCTAAAAGTTCTAGTCCCACAGGCCTTGTGTGGGGAAAACCGTTGCTAAGGCCGTTGCTAAGGAGGCACTGGGATGCTTTCCCAGCAAAATGGAGTGGATACCATATGTAAAAGTTCAAGAAAATTTTCATCGGTGGAAAATTGTCCATTTTCAGGGCCTTGGAAATTCATATTATGTTTCTATGACGATATGAACTAAGTAACGCCCATAATCAAGTCAACCTGCAGATTTTAATTGAGTTGAAAAAGAGGTCCAACAATCAAACATGTCACAGTTACACTCAGGCATTAAAATGGCATTAAACCAAAATGACGCCCTGAACTTAAGTAACCTGCATAATCAAGTCAACCCAGATTTGATCATGGGTAGGCTGTAATATAAAGGTAACAGTCTCCAGGCACTTTCATGAAAAGCAAAGTATGTATAACAAAGTACCTACTGTATTGAATAACAAGCTTCATACAAAGGGCATTAAACCCAAATGACGCCCTGGACGTAAGAAACCTCGATGATGTCATTGAGTTGAAAAAGATGTCCAACAATGATATGTGTCTAAGATTTACAACCAGGCATTAAAAGGGCCAAATGACGCCCTAAACGTAACTAGCATCCGTGAGCATTTCAACTCAGATTTTAACGCAGACAATTATAAGGTCATCGTTAAGTTGCAATGGAACTAGTGGTTTATTTAAGAGTAAAGAAATAAATGTCCAACAAGCAAACATATCTAAGATTTACAGTCAGGCATTAAAAGGGCATTAGACCCAAATGACGCACTGAACTTAAGAAACCTCCATGATCAAATCATCCACATTTCAACTCCAGATAAGGTCATCTTTGAGTTGCAAACTGCTGAGTATTTAAGTGCACAGAAAAACATATCCATCTATCATTCATGTCTAAGATGTACACTCGGATGTTAATTAAAGCACGAATAAGTTGTTTTATCCACATGCAATCTTCTTAACGACGGAAAAAGGCTTGTCTTTTTCATCGGATTTGATTTTATTTAGAAGAAGGCAAGAAATAAACCTTACTCTCTGCTGACAAACTTTTCCCCAAATAAAAGAATATATCGATATTGGACGGACTGTGGCAAATGATTATAACGAAGATACAAAACAAAGATGTCTGACCGGTATTAAAGGATCCGCTCCAAAACCTTCGACTTGTACTTCCAATATTTCTTGACTCCCTGTTGACAGTGCTGACTTGGGGAGACCCGCACAGATGATAGGATTTTGTGAAACAAGACTAAGCGGGGAGTGCGATTGGGGGATTTAGCTATAACGTATCAGTACGTTCATGTATACATATATTATACAAATTTCCCCGGGCAGACTCTTACCTTGTTGGTTGAGCCGGTCTTGATAGGAGACAATTAGGGTCAAATGAGGGTCGCGGTGTCGTAGGATTTGCACGTGATGCAATTTTCTCGTCTACTAAACAATCTAAGGCGAGTTGTCTGTAACACTTTTTTAAGTTGCGCGGCTTAGTGAAAACATACTAGACATGGTAAAAACTTGAAATTTGCAGTTCTTGCACAATGTTATTGCTCAAAAATTGATACTTTGACAACACCAGCAGGTGTTCGCGGACGTAATGAGTTGACAGTCAATAAAAAAACAAAACAAATTCGACAACTTAGAAATACGAATATTACTAGAATTACTCTTAACAAGTTCTGGAGAGTCCTGTCCGTCATCAACCCTTAAGATGAGAAATACAATCGGTACTATATGGGCAGAATCTTGGTCATCCAGTTACACGTGTCTGAGCTACCGTAGTTTGTAAAGGTTTAAGTCACCAGACACTCTGATGAATTGCAAATAATGTATAACGAAGCATCTACTGAATCGAATAAAAGGCTTCATACAAAGGGCATTAAAAACAAATGACGCTCTGAATTAAGTAACGCCCATAATTAAGTCAACCTGCAGATTTTAATGGAGTTGAAAAAGAGGTCCAACGATCAAACATGTCTCTAAGAGTTACACTCAGGCATTAAAAGGGCATTAAACCCAAATGACGCCCTGAACTTAAGTAACCTGCATAATCAAGTCAACCCAGATTTGATCATGGGTATAGGCTGTAAAAGTAAAAGTCTCCAGGCACTTTCATGAAGAGCAAAGAATGTATAACAAAGTACCTACTGTATCACCCCCCCCTAATTGTACCCCTCGCGGGGTTATCGGAGGGTAACCAAGATGACGTATCGAATAACAAGCTTCATGCAAAGGGCATTAAACCCAATTAAGATGTGCAGCACGACTAAGCGGGGAGTGCGATAGGGGGATGTAGCTGTAACGTATCGGTATATTTATCTATACATATATGATACAAATTTCCCCGGTTAGACTCCTACCTTGTTGGTTGAGCCGGAATTGATAGGAGACAATCAGGGTCGCGGTGTCGTAGGATTTGCACGTGATGCAATTTTCTTGTCTACTAAACAATCTAAGGTGAGTTGTCTGGAACACTCTTTTAAGTTGCACGGCTTAGTGAAAACATACTAGATATGGTAAAAACTTGAAATTCGCAGTTCTTGCACAATGTTGTTGTACAAAAAAAATTGATACTATAAGCGCGCTGGCTTTTGTTCGTGGACGTAATGAGTTCACAGTGACTCGGAAATCAACAACTAAAGCAACAACTTAGAAATACGAATATTATTAAAAGTACTCTTAAAAGTTTCTTTGATTGAATAATCTTTGTTTGCATGAACAATGAGAAACATTTGTAAACGTTAATATCATTTGGCAAAGGTATGAGGTCGTTGAACTCTAGTTACATGAATGCAAACTGACCTGAAACTTGTTATGTTGAAATTAGGGAGATTGTAATATGTTTTACAAACACGCATCTGGTTTGCTGTCGGCTGTTGAGGGTAGACGTCACGAGACGCTTTGATGACTAAAAGAGAATCTTGAACAAAAGGCCTTCTAGAGAACTGAATCGGAAAACGTGCTTCATACAAAGGGCTTTAACCCAAATGACACCGTGAACTGAAGTAACATCTATCATTCTCTAGCCAAATTAAACAAATAACAACCAAAGAT
Organism: Branchiostoma floridae x Branchiostoma japonicum; assembly: GCA_013266295.2. NCBI lineage: Eukaryota > Metazoa > Chordata > Leptocardii > Amphioxiformes > Branchiostomatidae > Branchiostoma > Branchiostoma floridae x Branchiostoma japonicum. Next base: position 6,305,291 of record CM023840.1, on the reverse strand, counting down.
AATCATCGGGTTCCAGTGGAACTCGTGGAATATTAACAGAAATGAGATGTCCAACTTTATAAACAACAATGTCAATGATTTACACTCAGATATGCTGGAGAACTATCTTTTGTCTACTCTGACAATGAAAAATAAAAGGTAGTGATAGGTAATAATTATATTAGGGTCGCAGTACGTGTCGCGGGATTTAATGAACCATGTTGTGATGCAATTTTCTGTTCTACTGAACAACCGAAGACGCGTTGTCTGTAAAACCCTTTTAAGTTGCGCGGATCAGTGAAAACATGCTAGACCTTGTAGGAACTTGAAATTCGCATTTCTTGCACAACGTTATTGTACAAAAATGGATACTTTGACAACACCGACAGGTGCTAGCGACATAATGAGTTGACCGTGAAGACATAAACAACAAATTCGACAACTTAGAAATACGAATATTACTAGAATTACTCTTAACAAGTTCTGGAGATTCCTGTCCGTCATCAAATCTTAAGATGAGAAATACAACCGGTACTATATGGGCAGAATCTTGGTCATCCAGTTACAAGTGATAAAGAAAACTTGACAAAGATAGAAAAGACATGGTTTATTTGCAGTTACAATCAGAAAGTTGATAATTAGTGCCGCATCTTCCTCTACATTGCAGAATATAGACAAGTGCTAGCGCTGTGGATTACTCTCCGCTATCAAACTATTCATTAAAAAACATATCGATCGTAAACGGACTGCCACAAAACTGTTACAATGAAGTTGCAAAAAAAAAAAGAAGCCTGGCCCCGGTAATGGGGTCCGTTCCAAATGGTTTTGGACCGTTATTAAGAATCCGTTCCAAAACCTTCGAATTGTAGTTCTGATATTTTTGTTTCCCTGTTGAGAGATTGCTGACTTCTACTGCCACCGAGCATGGCCTGTATAGGCAACCGTGCACCGTCAGTGTTATGGGTTTATCATACATTTATGACATTAAAAAATGCGTCTCGTGATATTTTTTCGGGTCGGATTCCATTCGAGTCTACACACCCTCTAGTGACCGTCTCTTCCAGGGAATAATTCTCAAGCCAAATAACTGTATATGTGATGGAAGGATATCCCTTCAGCTACAAAGCTGTTTTTTCTTCAAAGTCTTTGATTTTTGTGAAATAAACAAAAAAATCATTATTTTCATGCCAAAATCAATGCACAGAGTTGGCAATTTTAGTGTAGGATAATCCAAGAGAAAAAAAAAATGTCTGGCAGAAGTGGCTAGTGTTGGTGGAAAGATAGAAACCTCGAGTATACTTGAGTCAATTATAAAGAAAATCCTAGTACTAATTTTTGTAATCATCCACGGCGCGAGGGGTCCCAAATCCGCCCACACCACGCAAAAGTGCTGAATCTGGATCAAATAGGCGGATCACGCTCGGGGCGGAAGGATACCCGGAAGTGAGGATCCATGGCCAGACCGAAATCAATCTTCACCAAAAAAACACCAATTCTTATACTTTCAAGCCATGTTAGTATCTTAAACATTTCACAGCAGATTAGGAGAAATGTGAACTCAAACTTGGACCCTCAAAACCCTTTCGTCACTTTTTTACCACCCCGGTCGCGGAAGAACTGGGGTGCAAGCATTTCTTGTAATCTGAAGAGTTCTATTTTTTTCGCCCTCCTTCCATCAATTTCTTTCAGAAGGTTAAAATCTTTTATAGTTACCTTACCTTAATTTAGTAAACAGCATTTCAATTGTGATTTTTCGAGAATAATTCCGCTTCTATATTTCTGACACGTTAAAATCGCTATGGATCAGAAGCGCCCCGCAACGGCGAAAAAATCACTGCAGTTCTAGGAGCAACTTAATTGGTTAATATCGCCATGGATCAAAAGCGTCCCGTAACGGCATAAGATATCCCTGCAGCAATGGGAGCCGCTTACTCAACATTGTGGTGCAGTCCTTCATTGAACTGCTAGGGACCCCTTTTGATCCATGCACTTGCAAGCCGTAATTTGTAACAAAAACACAAACACAAGATGATTCCCATTGCGAATTAAATCAAACCGAACATAGAATCCGTCGCCACTACATACCATGTATTCTAAGATATGGAGTAAATATAAAATACATAAACCGTCAGCGTTTTTAATGCCAGGTTAGGGTATGTAAGGTATAGATGCAAAGTGAACTTTCTATTAGATACATGCATTGTATAACATACATCGCCGTCATCTGATATACTCTACTAACACGCTGAAGCATATAATAAGTTTGACTTCCAATATAATTGCTATACATACTATCCAATGTAGACAGGTTTCAGTTTCAATCATTTCCTTTAAAGTGAGGTTCGAGCGACCTCCCCTTGCAGATTACATGAGGCATACTTCACTCATGTGTCTCAGTTTGAAACTTTATCCTCCTAGATATTGATATCATCATTTTATTGATACCATTTTAGTACTTTATTTACAACAAATGATATTCCATAGAAATGTTTCCATCGAAATGAGACACATTATAATGTAGCTTAATATTGGTAGCTATAGCTATGTGTGTATTATGTACCCTTGTCTATATTGGAAGTATTGAATATTAATCAAATTTTACAACATTCAGATGAGAATTTTTGCTCTTTTACTTCATTGGAAGTAGAATATAGGCATGTGAGGTTAGAAACCAAAAGCATTTTCTATTGATATGACATGATATGTACATCTATAGCTATTACTTTCACGAAACACAATATGTAGGTTTTTACTCACGATTACAACATCATTAACCCTCAACAGTATACCTGGGGTCCGCGTGGACTATGTATTCTGTACTATTTTTTTTGTTTCTAAAGATTTTTTTCTGAAATTTCAGGTAATTGTCACCCACAAAGTTGTGCCCCAACACAGTGCAGAAAATTCCGTTTCCCCCATTTTTAAAAAAATTTCTCATTTTATCTCATTTTCTTTTGGGGTCCGGACCCCAGCCGGCTTTCGATCGTAATGGATACACGCGTTCTAATACTTTACTTTATTTTCTTATACTTTACTTTATTTTCAGGCTTTTATGATAAGTTACACATGCTTTCTAACATTAATAACATCTTATGTAATTAAATGTGATTTTTATTATTAATTCATGCTAATTTGATGACGTCATTGGTCAAAACCAAGATCTAAGATGGCGGATAATCAAATATGTATGACGTCATTGTATGACGTCATTTGTGTTGCTAAGGGCAACATAAGCTTTAGCAGACCTTGTTATTTTATCATAAACACTTTTTGTTAAAGTTGCGTTGTGTACCATTAAGTTTTAAGAGAATAACCTATTTATAACGCATTTAGCCATTAAAATCATATGAATGACGTTATAATGACGTCATACTACGTCATAACGACATCAAAATTGTTGTATTGATTTATTTTTACTAGTACACCATCTTCTGAAAATTTGGTGGCCATACGATATACCGGCAATAAGCCCCCCTCCCCAGTCCCACGAATCCCCAAAGCTTTAAAAACTTTAAAAAACTTTAAAATTTCTTGATTCCTTCTTTTCTTCACCAAAAAATAGGAAAAGGTCAAAATGTATGATTTTTGTACGTAATGTGGACTCAGAGGTTCACATATCGATTCAGCAAAACAATTGAGCTGGTAGCATACTAATAATTTCTAAAAATTAGCAAAAAACTGTTTTGAGGTCCGCGTGGACCCCAGGGTGACAGATTAATCAGTCCGGGAAGGTGTACTGTTGAGGGTTAAATTTATTTTCTAAATTTACTAAGAAACATAGGTTTATATCAATACGCTATCTGAACTAGTTAATGGGCGTTGGATTTGGTCCTAGTGCCTGAGTCTTCGTTTCAACACTTAAATAAACAAGAAATTTGAGAGTTCAGACTAGCTGGAAGTATGCAAGCCTCGGCTGCCCCTGGCTCCCGGCCAGATTCTGAGACCTTTGACCTCCTTTTTTCCGCCTATCATCAATTCTCCTTCCACCCACGTACTGTCAACCTACTCTGGACAGAGACAAAATCCCATGTTTCAACCATGCAAAACAATATTTCCGTAATCGGAAGTAACTACAGGGAGTTAATCTTCTTCAGGACCAGGTCCAGCTTATCCTCCAACTCCTCTACGTATTCCGTCGCCTCCTCCGTTTCGTGATTCTCCATACTTCCTGCAGATGCAAACAAACCCATCAGTATAACACAAGACAAGCGAACCTACTACGTAAACCCAAATACACAAACAGAGCGGGACAGCGAACATTTAAGTATAGGGCAGCAGAATCTTATAACTTGTTAAATGATGAAACTAAACAAGCAACCACACTGAATGCTTTTAAGAGAGCACTAAACACATGACCCCTGACCTCATGGACTGACTTATCTCTAGACTGGAATGACACGGACTATGATTATGCCTTATGATTTTGACTATTTGTTTTGGTTGACATGTCTTGTTTCTTATCATTGACTACGTGTACTCTTTGTTCATATTATTTATTATCTCTATGTTTAATTATTTGATTGTCTATGTCCGTTGTAACTTGTTCTGTTGGGCTACATTGGAAATCAGTTGTCCTAAACTGAGGGTACCACCCAACTGTTTTTAAGATCAATAAATAAATAAACAAATAAATAAAAATGCAAAAATGATTTTATTAGCCAAATCTGTGCATCAATTTTCGTCAGCCCCCCCCCCCCAAAAAAAAAACAAATTGCGACCACACTGTTTCTTTAGGTACTTGGAGGGCGATAGAGATCGAATGGAAAAGAAGAAGATGGCAAAGGAAAGAAACCAGGGTGCGAATTGCTACTTGCTTGCACCATCAAGCCTTCCAAATTGCGAAAATTGCGAAACAAGAAATTTAGTGTTTGGTATACTATGCTCATTTTTTTCAACCTTCCTGACCACTTAAGAAAGCAACTTCTTTTGTCCAACTTTTTTTCGCACGCTCGCATCAGTTTTAGGGTGGCCAGAGGTTGCCGCCCATATCACCAAATCAGTATATGTAAGGTTTTATTCTCGTACAAAGGGATTGATCGACGATCTTATCGATAATTGCGGCTCTCCTCAAACATTGTACCGCCTGCAGATTTCAACCTCATTTTCTTTTAGTATTTGGATATTAGAAACAAACGTCCTCAGGGCTCGAAATTAAAGGTGGTCCAATGGCCACTGACCTCTAAAATTTTGGCTGGGACAACTAAAAAGACACTTTGGGACATGTTTGGGACAATAGAAAAATAATCAACATCAGAAGGTCAGCCCTTCTTTTCTTTATCAGGCACACGTCCCGGCTTTTGGATCCGGAAAGCCCCCCCGAATTTCCTGTCTACTTTGCAATTATAGTGCGCCTGGGAGTGAACATAAGCAAAATAAAGTTGACTTTAAGTTAAAGTCATATAATACTTCCCAAAAAACAGATTGCGACAGTTCATCCTCACTTCGGGACAATTGAAAGTTATTTTTGGGACAGTGGTCCTGGTCCTTTTCATGTGTGTGGCATTCAGGCATAAGTGACATCTCATTAGTTAGTGGTTAGGTTAGATTCAGCACATTCAATCTGGTGAATATTGTTGCAAATAAGGGGTTGTTGTTATGGTTGTTGACATAGAATCTAAAGGTTGTAAATATTCAAATCGCCTGCAGGCCCCAGCGTTGTGCTCTTCAGAAGAGCACTTTACACCCAGCTTTTCTCAAATCGACTAAGTTGTAAATGAGTACCTACATGTAGCTTCGGATTTTACGTAAAGCCGTGTTAGAGGAGAGCCACCGTAATTATCTATTAAAGAAGTATAGGGGACGATCCCCATGTGAGTGGATCAAACCAGTCCGGTCTTACTCTACAAAACTGGTGTGGTATGCATTGATGTTCACGAAAGATAATGGAAATTCAACTGTTCCCCAACTCAAAGAAGAAATTAAACTCACCGAATCTCTCGGCCTTCATCAACTACCTGACCCAAATGCTGCAGACACGTGATTTTTCCGCACGTGTGGCAGTGTCAGCACCTGATCAAAGCTTGTCGGAAGTCGGTACCGCCCAACGTCCCGGTTGAGATTCGGTCGAAAATTCCGGTGAGTGTATTTATTTTTCTTTAAGTTGGAGAACAGTTTAATTTCCATTATGTAATTTACCAACTCAGATGAACTTTCATGCTAATTTATTGTTGTTGTTTACCGATTATGTTAAAAAAACAGCTCTTCGCGCAAGAGGTTACTAGAAAGAAAACGGCATTAATGAGATTTGGTACCTTTCGGACGTACGGATCGTGTTCCTATCCCGAAATACTGCAGGACCTTGTTCACCATAAACTCGCCCATGTCACTATCCCCACCAGGACCGTCTGGATTGTTCTTTGATGTGGAGAATTGTTCGTCCAATATCCCCAGGAACATGTTGGCCAGAATCATCACCACCGCTATCACGAAGCTGCAAGGTAAAAGGTAGGTAAAGGTAGCCCAATAGCCTTTTTTTTGAGGCCGTAGGGGCAGTGGGTTGTTATCTACTGTGTCAAGGGCACGGTATTGGAAGGCGGAGCCCATTCCCCTCCTTCCACCGCCTTTTTACCTCCCCAACCGAAGTCAAGTACCCATTTTACGCCTGTGTATACTCGTAGTAAAGAACGTCGTGCAAAGTGCCTTTCCCAAGGGCAAATGATTGGTGTCATAGCAAAATTCGAACCGAGAACCTCTGGCGTACCCTGCTGTTACGCTACACGACCCCACAATGAAACTGCAAGAGGGTACTTCTAATGTCACCCATAGCAAAATACTACTAGAGAAATATATGTTTCCAATTATTATCCACAGGAACTATCTGATTTAGAATCTAGATTTTCCATCGTGAAAGGATCTGTTGTAAAGTTGAGTAGATTGCTGAAAAATATTAGCAGTCAACCGCCAAAGGCCAACGTTTGAACAAATATCTCTTAAACAAGCAGTGTTAGCAAAAACGTACGCTTAATGCTGAGATTTGTACATAACAGGCTGACCTATTTTATTAATCAGTTGTTTTAAAGTGTGTTGAAATGTGTCATAGACAAGTAGTGTCTTTTTTAAGTACCATTTGTATAATAAGCACGCAATTTAGCCTATGGCTGCTATGTGTTTGTTTTGGTCAATTAATCTTTCGTTATATTCGATTCATTCATATCAAAACAACAAGTATACATGTACGTGTAGCATTTTACAGGATCAGCATAACTGGCGGTACATTTTACTGTTAACCACAATGTCATGAGAAACAAAGTCTAAGAATTACCACAAGAACTTGTTGCAAACCTCAGAAAGTAAATGCGGCCAATGATGATGTGGTCTGCTGACATGTTTTTGAAACTCATGTCCCCGAACATCATGACAAGCAAGGTTCGGGCGGAGGTCAGTATGGTGACAAAGCTGTCAGCTTCGCCTCCGAAAAGCAGACCGCCCATTGTGCTAAAAGCTGTGGGATAGATATGACCAGAAATTAGGGCCATTGCTACAAATGTTTAATAATTACATCTTAAACACCTTACGTTGTAACAAAGGGAGAAAGGGGATGATACTGTTTTACAAGAATTAATTCAACGAGAAAAAAACACAGCATTTTCACTCAAAAGAAGATCTCATATTAAAGGACTGGTCTAAGAAAGTAAGGAAGTACTCACCGATAAAAATAACACAAAACATAAGAAGAAAGGCCAAGATCTTGTTGGATGCTTTTCGAAGAGTGTGGAAAAGGACACCGATGAATCGGTTGAAGCTGATCAACTGCAGGAACTGTAGCGTCATGACGAAGACAAGGATGGCCAATATGGAAGCAAAGACGTCGGTGAAGTTAGCGATGATACGGAAACTCAGGAACCCACCTGGCAAATATAAACAGACATCTTACATATTTGGGACGTCAACTTTAGATTGGATGTTGTAATGTATTTTAGATACCATTATGTCTTCCACGGCTTACACAGAACATGTCAAATCCCGCAGCGCAGACATTGTTTTAGACAATTTAACTCCTAAAATGTATTTTAGCTTCTTTTACAATTTTTGTATATTGTTTCATTGTTCCCATGTCTATGTTACCTGTAATTAGCCCCAGGACATGAACGTGCAATAGATTTATCTTTATTAAAATCATAAAAAGTAAAATATCTTAAACCTCGCAATTAACAAACAAACAAACAAACAAACAAACAAACAAACAAACGGTATCGGCATGGCTTAGGAAAGATGGAAATCATGAAAATGATCATGTAAAGTTAATGTGTTAAATGTCTTGAGATAGACTATATGTCTTTCGCAATTGGACGCGTACAGTCGTCTATGTCTCTTTGCTTATGGGCGTACCTTCACGAGCCTTAAGTTGGCTGACGTAACTGCTTCGAAGACCCTCCTTTACAGCAAAAAGAACAATTGCTACGACACAGACCAGAAGTCTAAAAAATTCCAGACAATTCCAGGGCTGACAAAAGTACATCCTCTTCTGTTGGAACATTTTCTTCCCCTCTCTGAACAGTGACAAGGCAAACAGAACAACAAAGGTGATCTGTAAAGAAAGCAATATCGAAAAAAATATCTAAGGTTAATAGGTTATACAGTCAAATCAAAACTTTGTAAACAATTGTTAGTTAACATAAATCTAGGAAAACATTCCGTGCCTGACTTCATCAGTTCTTACACCTTCCCTCTTTAACGAATATTATTCAAATAAATGTTAGCACTGAACTACAACACTGAACATTCATATTACATGTACGTCATTACTTGCTGAATTTATCTTTTAACTTACTGAACAGAGGATACATGGTGCATCTTCTTTAAATCACATTATAAAAACCCTATTAATCCTCCATTCTAGCATAATTGACGTTGATGATGTTGTCCGCACTTACCTGGAACCCTATCATTAGTTGTCCAGACGTTCCTACGTAGGATGACAGCTTGAACACGTGGATGTTTCGTGTAGCTGTAGTCCCGCGTCCCGCTACAAACTCAACTATCAACGTTATTACTGCAAAAATGTCAGCGTTGGCATTGTAGGCGTTAATCTCAACTACAACGGCTTCAGTGAAGCCATCCAACCAGCCGTATTCCTGTAGATGTTCCATTACGAAGACGGCTTGTTGAGGATCGTTACCGATCTCAAACATGTACGCACCGTCACTGTAAGTCTTCACTTGTCCAAAGTAGGGAAGCGACTTCCCTTTTGTAAAAGTCCAGGCCGTGCCGTTCGCACAATTTCGACATTCTGTTACATTGACATCCGTGTCCGGTAGAGATCGCCATGAAACGGCAAAATCTCTCTCTTCATACTGTTCCATTGTGTAGTCCAACTTGCACGTCGGAAATTCAGTGATGTTAGTCCTGCAGTCACCTGAGATGTTAATGAAATAATACGTCATGAAAATATGATTGCACAGAAAAGCATAATTTTACCTGAATATTGCTGTACCTAAATCTTACTGGGCTGCTCTTTTAGAGTTGGAATTTAAAGTTATAAGATATTCTCCTGAAACGTACTCCAAAAAGTATCCTTTAGAAAACTGCAAAACGGTACCTGGTCGGCTTCGGAACTGCTTGAATGCAGCTGCTCCAACTCTGTAGGACTGGTCGTCGAGAAGTTTGCTACCGTTTCGGGCAAACAGAACTCCCAGTAGCTCCGTGTTGGACCAGGTCCATAACTTGTCGATGCTATTGATCTAATATGTTGCAAAACAATATAAACAAGAAGAGTTCTTTGTGACTTTCTTGTTTTAGCTAATTGTGAATCTCTTTGACCCGGAGGTAGCTACGTATAGGATCTAAATGCATAACGAAATACAAATATTTTTGAGAAAGAAATACAACAAAACAAAGAACATACTGTTATGTTTAACCAAGGTTACATGTAAGTATGTACAAATTCAATAATTTAATATCATAATTATTATTAGAAATGGTCCATATAAGAGTCATCATCCATGTTTTTTATCAAATTACATTCAATTAGAATTATTCACATTCACTACACATAATATTGTGCTGTGTAGTATGTCACGGTTGAAGTGCATATTTTGGTATATTGTGTAATATGTACGATAGCACTATATGATTTATGTTTGATTGAAATCCTTCTTTTGTTCAAGTAGTTGCAAATGACTCAACAAGCAAACTCAACAACCAAACGACTCTCACAACTAACATTTCTGACGTTTGGGGAGCATTTTTGGCTTTTGCGAATTTATTGGAATAATCAAGGACATTGTATGACGTACTTTAATCGGGGCTAGTATAGAATGTTTGCAGGGTCCCATGCAATACTCTTCTGTTCAGCCAACCCAGATTTTGTGAACATCAAATTAATTCATTTACTCAGTCGTCTGACCTTTTGGCCTCCTGTTATGTGGCCTGACACAATATCAACCTATTTTGTGCGGACACGATACATACAAACTCCCCTTTCCATGTGAGCCACCCAAAACAATACTTCTGTCTTGGTAGTAATAACATTGTTTGACGTACCTTTTTGAAGGTTGGAAACCGTTCTTTCAGCGATTTGTTCATGTGGTACCCTACAGGAGCCGCGCTGCCGAAGGCCAGATAGAATACCACAGCCACGACCAGAAAGTGTTTGAAGACGTCCCATAAGATTGTGCGCATCCGGGCTTCCTTCAGTCGCAGAGCGCGAGCTGCGGCAAGCTGCATGTCCTCAGTGGCACGGGAAGACACTGGCTTCTCAGGAGTCCGTACATCCTCTGTATAGAACGTAAACGAACCTGGACTAAATAACATGTCGGTAATCTTTTCGTCGAGGGAGCAATAAGGATCCGTGAAAAAAATGTACCCCTGAATCGGCTTACTGCCAACGACATTGTAAATTAGCCTCCAATAATTCGACATTGGTAGTTTTAGAAAAATGTACATATAAAATGTTACATATACTGTTGGCGTTACTATCTGCAATACAAAAATCCTGCCATGTAGCCTGGAAGCAAAACTTACTGGCATCCATCGGTCGTGGTAGAAATTCCTCGTCGTCATCCAAGGCACCAGCGTCCACTATCTCTGCCTTGCCGATCTTCTTGAAAATAAAGGCAATCAAAAGGCCGAGCAGGAGAACCTGGGGAAAACGTAAAATATCAAACTAAAACAGTGCATTATGATAAACGTTATACGTGTTCTTCGATCGCAGTTTGGCCACAGCAAGTAAATTTTATGAATGAAATCCTGCATAGACTCCAAATTTAATGCGATAGGGCGAAAAAAACATCGGACGGCAACAAATTTTTTTTCCGAAATCAGGCGAAAATTATTGCGCGCGCTGATGTCATCCATGACAATTACTTGCTGTGGCCTTACTGTGATGGATAGATATATCGTTTATGAGACCCTATTTCTACCATTTTCACTTCTCTAGACTCTAACAGCAGAGTTGCTGTGTAAGAAATTATACACTTTAAGTGTGTTTAAGGAAATACCTTGAGTGGTTGTACAATAAGAACGGATTGGAAGATGGAGAGTAGAATTGAAGTCAACCACTCCCCAGACTTCTCCGCTCCCCATTCCATGCTGTAGAGGATGACGAAGAAGGCCGAGCCTGTTGCAGACAGGAAGACCAGAACCCAGCCGATGTACACGCACCAGTGAGGCAGGCCAGACTGTTTTCTCTTATTATTTTTCCGTTTCAGAGGATCGCGGTGCATCTTAATGATCAGTGGTGAAGAAAAGTACTTAGCAAATCTCATATCTTTAGATTGATAAATTTATTATGTATTCATGGTTTGTTTCCCAATTAGCATGGCAGCTAAATTGTTAAATCGATGAATTTTGGAAAAAAAAACGCTTTTCGTATTAGTGCTATGGTTTTTGCATGTTACTGTTATACGTGTTATACCACGAGTAACAATGATACGATGTTGGTAATTGAATAAGTTCGCTTTAAATAAATTGAACACATATCAAAAACGTGTGATGCTTATTTAGTTAACATATTGTCATCATATGGAATATCGGATCTATTGTAGCATTCGTTTTTGCATTCCAACTTCTATTGTTACATTAGTTTCTGTTATCCTTGTTGTGGTAGCTGCTCACAACAGTCGGTAGTCCGACGTCCATTAAAACAAAAGATAACACTGAGATTGGTTCAGAGCTCAGCTGAATATACAATTCGTAAAACAACTCACCTTCGACGCACTGGAAGGGATCTTATAAAACGACCCAGTCGATGACTTCTTGGTCTTCCCCGGGTTTGGTCGTGACTTCGAAAACACGTACACGATGACAAAGTTGACAGGAAATACGATAAGTGTGCTGACAAGGCTGATCCACAACCGCGAAGGTGTAAAAACAAAAGGACCCAAACGGTATACCTGTGAAGGAGAAATTTAGAAATTAATAGTATGTTGTACAGACAGTAATGATAGCTAGAAATGAGTGGAAGCAATGAAAAAAATTAACAGTATTTAACAATTTCACGTGATAGGAACACCTATTACATATTTGCCTTTTATATAGTGAATCATAGCACATCGTATTTTGGACATCTGAAAATCTCATGACCCTCCAAAATACGTATATACCTCATCGAACACTGCTGACCTACCCCGAACACCAGCCAAACACTTGCCAACCATGGACGAACCTCCCGTCCACACCCGAATGTTTTAAACATTTTGAAACGTTCGGCTGGCACAAGCAAACAGTAGCCGACCTGGCTGAACACCAGCCAACCGCAGCCGACCTTGCTCCCCACCATGGTTAGGGGCAGTCGGCAGTGTTGGGGAGGCCAGATTCGGCTATGTGTGACAGAGGCTTAAGTGAAGACGCTCTTTACGCACTTGTTGTCTGACGCTGTCGTCCGTCCGATAGAACATGGCGTTAGTGATCATGGTGAGGAAGACCAGAGACAGGCAGCAGGAGGCCCGCTGAACACGGGTGAAGTGACTTCGGGTGGGACGGGAGGCCACTGAGAACCACAGGTGACCATCGCTGTTGGATGGATACACGATGGTGGTTAGAATGATTTGATTAAAATGTACACTACAGACACAATATAAATGTCATGCATTTATAGACTGCGATGTTCTTTGTTTATTGATGATAACTTATACACATCAGGTCAGGATATGTGTATCTTTTTTTTTAAATTTTTGCCTACAGTACAGATAATATGGGAAATTGTCAGCATTGGATAAAGTACGGACACTATGATCGGTACTTCGATGAACTATTCATCTACAATATTCTAAAATTTGTCCTCTTTTTCAAGTTTATGTTGTTCGTTTTATGTACATTCGATCAGAAAATTGTCTAGTTCAATTTTTAAAGTAATGAAAAGTTATAACGTTGAAATAATGTTGACAACATCATACACAACATCTTTTTTTTATTCCAACATGTAATGTCAAGACATGGTGACGGCACACTCAAGTTTTTTCAACTTATTTTAATGCCGCCACCAACTGACTGTGTGAGGTGAGGAAAGTCGTGTAAAGTGCCTTTCCTAAGGGCACAAGATCGGGGGCATGGCAGGGTTCGAACCCGGGACCTCTTGGTTCCGAGGTGAACACGCTACCGTTTACGCCACACGACCTACACAACATCTACAGTAGCGTAGATTAACTCATGAACCATACCGGTATTGCTGAAGAAACGTCTATTACCACTAGTTAAGAAAAACAATACCTCATATCATGACGAGTCCTTTCCTGAAAAATTGACGCGAAGTTTGTGAGTTCATCGCGTCCGGCTGCGCTCAGGAATCGGTCCACCTTCCCATCCTCCATCTCTACTGCCAGCCAACGTTGACAGAAGAACACGTACCTAAAACCATAATGTCGTGTGTCATATCACGCGATGAAGAATGGATGCAAGAGCAAAATGTGGTGAATCTTAATAAATAAATAAACTAGAGTTCCAGGATCCCATACCTTCTCCAAATGATTTTAACCTTTCAATAATACACCACAGAGAAAACTGTAATAGCGAAGCTTGAGAACTATTTTCCAACGGCCAACTACAACATGTTTGTGGTAGTTGGACTCTAGGTCGTGTCAGGATAAGGGATGACCTTGATATTAGCTCAGCTGCTATCCTGGCAGCATTAAAGGCCGTAAGAGATTATGTTTACTTTGTTCATTCAGACGGCGCAAATGATGCAAATGTATCCGTGATTCTAATGAAATCCAGGAGACATAATGTTTAGAGCGTATTTAATCACGTTATATTTATTTGCATATCAACCTGAAGGGTTTTTATTTCAATGCAGATGTGTCTTTGCGCCAAAAACTGCCTGACATGTTGTGGTCCCTGTTTCCGTTTCGAATAATCGTGTTTAATTGTCAAGCATTGATGTTGTGCCTTTTTTCTCTGAACGTTATACAGTTCATTCTAGCCATTTCTGAGTGTCAGAATACACCAAAGATCTAAATTGTCGGACATATTTGAGTTATGATGCGCTGGTACTTACCGTTTATCCCTTTGAAGGTCTCCGACTACTATTTTATCAAGGAACCAGCTGCCGTCTCCACCCGTCCCGGAGTTATCGTGCCACACGTGAAGATGAGTCAAGTCACCGAGGTTCGCACTTGTGGACAGCAGGAAGCTGGAGATACTGCCGCGTTTGAATACCTACAGGTTTCAAAGGAGAGTGTGTTAGATTACAGCTGTGACTGTTTTCAGTAGATATTTTTTTTCTGAGAAGTATGTTTCGTACCAACCTGGTTCTTGGATGCGGCCAGCGGCCTTGGTCCAGTGTCTCCATCGGCTCCATGGAGGATGATGCCGGCTTTGGACGCTGTTCCAGAACCGGCCTTCAATCCTGTGTAGACGGTCAGTAGATAGAAGTTCTCGTCTGATTCCTTGTTATCAGCGATAGGCAGAACTCCCCACTAGATGGAAAATAGATTTCTCCATCGTCATAACAAAACACATAACTCTGATGCTTTGCAATTTGGTTGTAATGTTGTAATGTCTCGAGCTTTAGAAATATTGCTAAGAATATTGTATTCCTGATACAAGTCTAAAAGCAACTTCTGTTAACGACGTGAAATTAATGTTCGCACCTTGAGTTTATCCAGTTTATCTGCCTTGTGCAGAAAGTAGACGATGATGAAGTAAATGCCGAACATGACGATGACGGTGGAGAACACGGCTGCGTTGTCACTCAGGTTGGCAAATTTTGCAAACACTGTGCTGAAGTCGATAGAATTGGGCGGTACTATGAAGTCCGAACCAAACGCTGTCAGATGAGTGGTAAGGCACTGGGTGTAACTTGCTGTAGTATTGGGACCCACCTAAACGTAGCAATGGACATACATCCGTGAATAGTTTCATCAGGTTGGTAAGTCACTGAATAAAGAGACTCTTTCTACACAACCAAATGTTTTATTCAACCGACGCTTCAGTGACCGTCTGTCACCTTCCTCAGGGCAATTCTGACTGGTTCACATTGCACTGCAGCATAGGTGTCGCTGCTATAGTATTTGTATCCGTTATCCGTAACTGTTTTTACCCGACAACTAATTTGTATATACATGTATCCAACTCCTGTACGTTTGGGACCGCATTGTAAATACAGTTCCCTAAACATTGCATGTGTTCTTGTAGACATGTAAATACGTTTGGAAACGCATCTATAGCAGCGACACCTATGCTGCAGTGCAATGTGAACCAGTCAGATTTGCCCTTAGGAAGGTGACAGACGGTTACCGAAACGTCGGCTGAATAAAACACTTGTAGGAACCTCTGGCAGATATTTAATACTTCAACTAAACGTTGACGTAAAGGGCAACCGACTAATACGATTTTAGGAAAGCGATCAGAAAAGCGAACTGGAGCTAGAATAGAATAGAGATTGTCGGTAGTACCATATATATTGCGAGCTCATCTGAGAGGGCTGAAGGCTGCAGTCGCTAATACCTGAAATCTCTGCTTATCATCTACGGGCTCTGTTTATTTGCATCTATGATTTGATTTTTTTGTTGTTCAGAAATTGTAACATGACAATACAATACAAAGTGTGCACTAGGCAGCAAATATGCTGGTAGCGTGCACACCTAACACATAATACTCATTTACACCTGAGTCAAGTGAGGAAAGTCGTGTAAAGTGCCTTTCCCAAGGGCACAAGGTCGGTGGCATGTCAGGTCTCGAACCCGCGACCTCTTGGTTCCGAGTCGAGTACTCTGTCGTTGCGCCATACGACCCCACTTGAACTAAGATATCTATGATTTGATATCTTAATTCAAGGACTGTTCACTCTGTCCACCCGCATTGTATCTTATTTACTTTTGTGTTCAGTTTAGTTGCTGATGTCAACCTGTATCTCTGTTATCTTGATTTATGTACCATTTGTAAATAATAAAGCTTTTTTGATTCAATACCGATAAATAAATCTGACTACACAATCAATATAGTATGCAATATAGTATCATAAATCATCAACTATGAACTTGGTAACTGACCGTACAGCCCGAGGGACTCCACTGCCCATCCCCGTTCTTATCCCACCAAACACAATGTGGAGTCAGTATTGCCAAGCTGTACGTCTCGTTGTCGGGCGCGTCCCTGATCTTCGATTTTACGTCAGTGTACGATGCATCTGGAACGTTTCTGCATTCTCCAGGGCCTAAAGGAAGCAGAAAACTAGAGTTTTTCAACCCCATACTAAAATAATGGTAACCTTTATGACTGTCGAATTAAAACAAATTTCTTGATTGTGCAATCCTCATTTGCATGAAATATAACATCATCATCATCATCAATCCAGGGTGTTGTCTCTCGCACGGAGGAACCCCTCCCTTGACTCGCTCCACTCTCACATTTGCCTGGCATTCCTGGGCCAAGCAGGGCCCAGGTGTTGCGCAAGACTGTCTCTCAATATAACAATTGATGATATTCTCCCAAAAACAGGGGTTGCCCAGTGTCTTATCGTAACAAAGAACACCATCTAGCATTTTCTCATCAATTATCATTACGAGGTCTCATCAAGACCTACCCACATAGAAAACTTATCCGCGGCCTCTTGTTATGCTCTCCCCAGACAGACAGACAGACAGACAGACAGACAGACAGACAGACAGACAGACAGACAGACACACACAGATAGCCACAAAACACAACATTCTTAGCAAATGTAATATAAACTATTTTGAAAATAAATGATTAAAGATTTAACAAGGCACCAACTTGTACATGATGGCGCAAAACACAACATTGCCATATTTGTTCATAAGATATGCAGTGAGTGTCTGCATCAAGACTGCTGCTACAAAGAATGCAGGTTTCTGTAAAATATTGTGTTGGCATATAGCATACCTAGTTCCTTCACACCAATGTAGTAGGTTCCGTTGACTTCCGGAAACATCCAGGGAAACAAATCAGTGACGTCACGACCGGACAGCTCATGGACGTTGACGTCACATGCTATCTCCAGAGGTGGTATGGTGGTGGTGAAGTTGTAGTTATCTGGTGTTGGTGGCTCATTGTACTGCATGTATACCTGGTATGCTGTTCAGGTTTAACATTGCAAGTTATCTCCCGCAATTGATATTCGCAGTTTTAAGAAAAGAATCCTTCTAACGTATGTAGTGCGTCTATCAGAATATGGCTAAAGGGGAATATCTAAGGGTAATACATTGTTGTATTTGTACTTTAAAAATCTAATTATCTGTTTAATGAAAAATCACAGATTAAGTGTAATATGCTGTCTTACTGAGGAAAGATTACGGTGCGAAATTGTTGCTTACCTTGGAGGATGAGTCTACTCCTAATGTACAGCTTTATTCTAAAGTACACAATATGTCTGTACAGAGTTTAGCACGGTGGTCAAATTTGGGCCCAAATGTTCCAACTTTTTTTCGAACCGAATCACGTTCGATGTGACGTAATTCGAACCGAACATGCGTTCGAATTCGGGGTCGCCTACGGTCATGTACAGAAAACCCGCGACTTCAAGCCCTTTTTTACATGAGTGCCTCCAGATAGACAAAATCCACCCTTTCACAAATATAAACCGATTTCTGGACAGTACGTCTATGCCGTCAGTTTGTAGTGGATATGCAACATGTAGCGAAGCTACGGCTGTCACCGTGGGTGACCTTGAAGATCGTAATTCTTGTTTACGTAGATATAAATAACCCCCTCCCCATATCCACGCGGCATGACATGCGTGCAAACATGGTATTTCAATCGTAGCAAAAACAAATTCAACTTACCTCAAAAACATTTTAAATTGAAGACAAGACAAAAATCTCGGTCTGTGTCGGATGTTTTTTTGAAAGACGGTGGCATTCTTGAATCATTGGTCTTGAAAGTTAAAAAATTGCATTTTTCTTCGATTTTTTCCACCTTAGCAACACTTTAACTTTGAAATTAAAAAAACTGTCCGACTCAAATCTTAAATTTGTTATAATGTTTTAGAAAATGCAAAAATTGAGGAATTTAGGGGAAATTTGGGACCGGTTTAAATCAGTTGTTTGGTTAATATCGCTTGTTCTTTGATAAGCATGCAACGCGCTTGAGAGTCATTTCACAGACATTTTAGCTCTGTAATCAAAAGAACAACATTTAATGTAGGAGCAGTGCGAATTTCTTTTCATTTGGACAAGAGAGTCCTTGTGAAACTGTTAAAAAAGATTTACCGTTGAGACCGGCTCTACGGAACCCGCGCGCGGTAGCCCCTGTAACCTGATACCCTCCCTCAGAATGGAAACTTTACCCTAGGAACAGACCGCCGTGTAGAGACAAATGATAACATAACAATGCCCGTCATTGCACCATTGGGGTACGTACCAATGACATGAGGAGGCGGGATCAGCATGACCAACACGGGTGTCGGTGTGGTGTCATTGTCCACGTCCATCTTGTGATACGTCAGTCCATTATCGGCAACAGTAGACTCGTTCATGAAGGTAACATTAGGAAATCCAGGTTTGTCGTAGTTATGCATGT
This sequence comes from Branchiostoma floridae x Branchiostoma japonicum, assembly GCA_013266295.2. NCBI lineage: Eukaryota > Metazoa > Chordata > Leptocardii > Amphioxiformes > Branchiostomatidae > Branchiostoma > Branchiostoma floridae x Branchiostoma japonicum. Next base: position 6,286,397 of record CM023840.1, on the reverse strand, counting down.
AAAACTGTAGAAACAAACATGAATATGTTGAAACTGCCGCACAGTATATTTTCCGAGGGTATCCTAGTCTTAGAAATAGATTTGACTGCAACAGACAGAACTACTGAAGAAGTTTAAAGAAGCCCACACACTTATTGAGAAGACAGGGGTAACCCGGTATGCTTGGCTACAAATATGAGCCGTTGCTAAGCTCTAATAGATTATTAGCTACCCGAAAAAGCATCACGATTCGCCTGAATTGAGGATAGATAACAAGAAAAAGGAATCTTGGTAAGTTACAGATTTGAAAATCAGGCTCTCCTATGTACCAAACAATATAACATGATAACTAGTTGTAGTGAAAGATTCAGGTATACAAATGTACCTCTAATTATATGTCAACTCTTTTTTTAATCGTATTGACAAACTTACCCCCAAAGGTTGTGCAGTGTCCTGTACTGGAAGACGGGTACCAGTCTCGTCAAAAAAGTCCAATGACAGGACGGATGATCGGGGATCTGTCTCTGGGTCCCACGTCATTGGATTGCGAGGGAATGCCACGAACTAAAAGAGGAGTAAGAGGGAGAGAATTAATCATCAAGAAGGTGATGTTTCGGTAGCACTTGTAATGATTCAATTGCGCTTGTGATTTAGCAGCATAACTTAGGACGCTATGGGTGGATTGTTACAAAATTCGAAATGTTGTCTTTTGAATTCATATTTTCAACTAGAGTTCCACGACCTCATACCTTCGCCAAATGAGGTTACCCTTTATCACTGAGGAATTATTTTCCCCATAATTATGCAAATAAGATCCTCATTTGCATGAATTACATCAGTTGATCATATTCTCCTCCCAATGACAGTGTTATCTTAACAAAGAAGATAATTCCAGCATTTCCTAATAAATTATGCAAATGAGGTACTGATTTGAATAAGTTATGTTGAATGATGTTCACCTCCAGTCAACTTCGAAATGTGCAAGTATGAAATTGCCAACCTCAACCACAATGGAATTATAATATTTTCTCATTAATTATGCAAATTAGGTCTTTATTTACATAATTAATATATGGCAATGTTCCTCTCATTCTTAATTACACATGTCACAAGGTAGAATAGTCCTATCATGGAAGGTAGCTGAATTATAGCATTCCCTCATTAATTATGCAAAAAAGATCCTCATTTGCATAATTGTCACCTAGTCATGTCAAGCATCATTTACGCTACCTACATACCAAATATCAAGACGATCCATCGACCGGTTATTGAGTTATCCTACTTTAAACATTTTCATACAAATGCTCCTGCAGTTCCAGAGCAAGCCGCTAGGGGGCCCAAATTGACGTCACTTCTTTCCGAGCACAAGAGCTACCTACCATCCAAAAATCATGACCCTAGCATGTCCAGATCACGAGATATCAAAACCAGAAGTTCCACTGCAGTACCATAACAAGCCGCCAGGGGACCCAAAATCTAATCATTTCGAGGTCTCATCAAGACCTACCCACCTACCAAATATCAAGATAATCCACCTTAGCCTTCTCGAGTTATGCTGTTAACACACAGACACACACACACACACACACACAGATACACACACGGCCAGGAAAACATAACCTTCTTGGCGAAGGTAATGAAATGATTAGATTTTAAGTCTACTGGCGGCTTGCCTTGGTACTACAACAGAACAATTTTTTTCTGAGGATAGCTCGTTTCATGACTTGCTGACAAACAAACTAGTGCATTATAGACACTAACAACTAAGAACTATCAACACAAGTTGTGTTAATATGTTGTTAACATATTAGTACAAGTTTTAATTTCTATTAACCGGTTAATATGTTATTTAAAAACAATAACACATTCTAAATTTTTGTTCAAATGACATAAACGTAGTACAACAAAGATAACCAAACCATCCTACCTTTGAATTCATAATGGTCTCATTATTTTCAGGCCCAAATACTGCATAGGGATCAGGTAATGAAACAAAGCCTTCAGACCGCTCAGTAGCAAATTCGCCTTGCTGAATGTTTCCTTTCGTATGCTTCTGGTATATGACGGTTCCAACCGGCGAATCGAAGACCACTGGCGGTGAATCTGACAGGCTACTGCGCAGAACTACACTGGTCAGGATGTCGGTGGCATCCTCAAAGTGCCGTAACACCGTGGGTAACTGGAACAAAGGAGCAGGGGCTTGTCCCGGTGTGTGTTCACCAGAAACTTATCCATTCTGGCCCTTCGGCTACAGTATTATCAACTAGCTGTTGATAATAGCCGAAGGCTAGTAGGTAATGCGTGGTTACATGTTGGTTGAATGAATAACTATTAGCGAAAGTAGGGAAATTTATTTTGATATAGACAATATCTCTTCCAATAATTTTGATTTTCCTTTATAATTACAATGCTGTGTCAAAAACAGCATCTGTGCCCATGGTATTTCAAACCTCAACTAATTTTGATAGTATTCTACCACAGTGTTTCCAACACAGATTAACTTTCAAGCTAATTTTGATAGCATTTAAACAAGTTTGTTAGTCGGAACAGTGATCTGAGCGATATCAAAATAGAAGATGTCAACCTCACCAAGCTCGACCAGGTGACGTCACCAGAAGTCTCAGAAATTCCACTTTCGCCCATGACATTCTGGAGAACTGCTCCAATTCCACTGACTATACCTATATTCAAATTGTAAAATGTTTATTAAAATTACGTTTAGAGCAGTACTAAGTTACCAACATTAATTACTTCATATTCATTTTCTAATCAATTCAAAATGAGTCTGATGTTAGCATCGTTATACAATGATTTTCGGCTCAATCACTATAATGTCACATTAATTTGAATGAATCTTTATTGCATATTCATGCCCAAATGGGCTAAATGCACATGTGACCATAGCATGGTCTAAATGCTACATTCTAATGCTAAGTCCTAAAAATCTTAATATTACTTAAACTTACAAAACTGTATACTATTTATCATCTACTGTTGATCAGCGTTTCTTCTCTCTTTTTGAAACATCTGGAAACATAGCTACATACTATGTCTACTATACATTCATTCTTGCGTGACATCAAGTATTTGAAAGTGGCTAGCTTAGACATTTTCTTACATATCTTGTCTAATTGTAAAGTTTTGAATAGAGCTTGGCGTTCATCTTCGTATAAGGTACAATCAAGTAAAAATGTGTCTCGTTTTCAACATATAAATGATTACAAAATTCGCATGTTCTATCTTTCACAGGGGTACGGCTATGCCTGCCAGATTCTATACGTAAAGGATGGTCACTAATACGAAGTTTACACATGGCTCTGCGATGTTCAAAGTTTCCAATGTTTAAATATGGTTCTCTTTCATAAATCTCTTTGAATGTTTTGTATGTCCTTAGTTTGTTGCCTTGGTTTTCTCTTCGTCCTTTGGTTTGTAATTCTGAGTTGAACTTTTGTATGAAGATATCTTTCAATCTTTGTTTCAGTTCATTTAGATGAGAACGCGAGTTCAAGTGACCACTTATGTATAGGTAGGCAAAGCCAGACTCCTCTAACATTAATACACCTCAAAGTTACTTAATTACACACATTGTGTTCCTTGTTATCATTACCTCTATCAATTACATTATGCATAATATATAGCTACATAGTACATCATTTTATAAATAAACAATGAAAAAAGTAGAAAATCTCTATAAAGAGGAGTTCAGCAGGAAGTTTTAGGTTAGATATGCACGAGACGTTGATTGGCAAGAGATTGCAGAAGACAGTGTGTAGAATACATACCTTTAGATATTTGAACCAGCTGATCTCCATCAATTTGGTCTCCTTCTGACAGCATGGCCTGATGAAGGTTGGTGGAGTAGATGTGAAGAGACTCTACTGCTGAAACCTGTGGAAATGAAGTGCTGTCTTACAATCTATTATTGTAATACATAAATTCTAATATCTAAAATCTGATAAATTCTAATATACCTAATACTAAGCTAATTTCCAAACGTTTAACAATTTAAGAATCTGCAAGGATAAGTCATCTTTTTTGTGGTCACCTCTGTGCACGGAGGTGCTGTTTACCGTGTGTGTATTTGTCGGTTTGGTTGTTTGTGTTTCCGCATTTTTTCCATATGCTATATATAGGCATGTCATACCACAGAGTGGAAAGGAAGTGAAGCAAACGAAGGCCTCATTTTTATAACTAATGAGAAATTATAAAATACCATAGAGATAAACAACGGGAATATCATACTTGCTGCGTTTGGAACTTAACTAAAGGTGAACATCAGTAGACATGAATTATGCTAATCAGGGCCTCATTTGTATAGTTAATGCGAAACGCTACGATGGGTGACATTTAGCTAAGATAAGGCTTCAATAGTTTGGACATCTTCTTTTCGTAGGGAAAATCATCAACTAATATAACATAAATCATGCAAAATTATGAGGACCTTTTAAAGATATCATATGAAAGGTTAACGTCATTTGGCGAAGATATGGGGTTACGTAACTCTAGTTGTACTCTGCCCGGTAGAGGGGAGGTAAAGTTTCCTATTTTTATTTTCTTATCTTTTTATTCACTGGTTCAGCTGTGAGGCAAGCCATAGGAAGGGAAAGCAATACAAAAAATAAAACATATATAACAATCATGAACTACTGTATTTTGGTGTTGGCTCCCTACCTGTGACTCGATGTAAACATAGTCCCCTGTGCTTAGCAGTTTGACCATCCCTTCAGTGCCCTGCTGCAGTGAGGATACATCACGCAGCTCATCTGCTCTGGCACTTAGCTTATCAATCAGGGTGGACCTCACGAATAACTGCAGCTGTGGATGGAAAAACTCGATAAGCAACTTTCTGAATCCAGTGTCATAAATTCTTTCTAACATATCCAACACTACAAGAAAAAAAGGAAATTAGAATACATAAATATCAATAATGATCTTATAACTATAATAGAAAAAAATTGCTTTTCTAACATACAGAAAAAAAAGTTGCACATTGGCAAAAATCTAGAAAAAACACACGACAAACGATGTAAGAAACTAACGACTCCATTCCGGCTTACAACACGCACCAGCAATTATGAAACAAGATGACCGATCCATTACGTAAAAAACATGGTAGTTGCCCATTGCCGCGATGGCAAAACTCAATAGAAACCTTTAAAATATTTTTATAACACTAGCATGTGGAGTTTAAGTTCGTCTTTTTTGGATAAGTACATCGTAACATTGTAACATTTATAAACACAGATTGATTTATAAAAAACATGACACCTTAGTTTCACCTGATCCAGGCGTATTGGGGGGCAGCATGTTACTGATTCCGTCAATGGTTAAGGCAGTGGACCAGTCGTGAGCAAATATATAACCGGAACGTAAAGGTGGTGCTGTTGGACTGGGGTAGTGAGCAGAACTGTTCCGGGCCTCATCCAGTAAGTCTCCGCAACCCTGGTCTGTCAACGTTTGGGTGATGTCTGGATCCTGCAGAAGATATCAACGGATCTTGATAATACGGTTAAACGTTGCATATCAACTTTTAAATGAGACTTTGAAAACAAGAGCTGCATTAAATGCTCTCCAGGTAACCTATTCTAAAGGAAATATTTAGAAAATAGGAATGAAGTTACTTGATGTTTTTAACTGAAAGGTACGATGTTAATTATGAATATTAATTCTTATATTGCTACCATACATGTAATTAAGCACACCGTTTATTAGGCTTAGATGTGGTGACTGTCGTGCAATAAACATAGGCACAGATGATGATGAAAATAAGGTTCAACATAGGTGTTCTTTTAGGCTTAATCGTTTTGAATTATTTGAAATAACATGATAATAGCATCTTACCCCTGACAGAACTTGGTCCAGAAGATCCACGATGTTCACGGCCAACGTTGCAGCAGTCGCCGCGTCTCCCTCATCTATGCCCACCTCGGCTTCGTACGCCAAAGTTAGAGTATCTTGCCACAGATTTACTGGAGGCTTTTCAGGAGGCAACACCTGTGGGAACAAAACGTATAGAATAATGCTTCGGAAAATATTTACAACTGACCAGGTAAAGTCATGAAAATATGTATGTAACGGCTATTCCAAGATCAGGGTGTACCAGAGTGTTGCACTTAGACCAATTTTTCAAGTTTTATATCTGTCCTCTAGATATAAAGCATATCTAGTCTATACAATATACGACTAGATATGCCGCCAGTTCAATTCAAATATAGTTAAATTCATTTGTACAAGACAGAAACATGCAGCCTTAGGGTTAGTCCATATTCACGAGGATCATATAGTGCAGATGGACAAGCAAAACTGACCTCTGTAAAGGTGATTCGGGGGGAGACAACTTATAAGATGTTCAGTATACCTGTTATGCCTTCCCCTGCATGGTAACATATAACAAATTCAAATAAACAAATAAACATAAACGGATCACCTACCGAAACATTCACGCTACATTCCGAGAAGAAGCCTTCGTCTCCATTTGCCTCTACTTTGATGGTCACTGCAAAATGGTTTTCAGTGTAACCGCTTCGCAAACGAAGCGGTCCTGCTACAGACTCCCGTTGCGTTGAGAGCAAAGTGTTTGCACTGAAGAAGCTGTAGTCTATGTCCTCTTCCGAAGATACTTCCACCGGCACTTCGGCTGTGATGGTGAATCCTGTATCAGCTGCAAAACCTAAAAAAAAGGTATGATACATATGATGGTATACTCTCACATACTGGGAGCGTTTAAAACGTTCTCTGCCTCGTTCGGAAATAAGGGGTATAACACAAATTCCATTACATAATTATAAAGCCTTTTACTAACGACCATCAAAACCCAAATCATTGTGATCTTTGCTTTACAGGAGTATTTTAAACAGAGATGGTAGGTGATCCCCTGGGAGGACGCAGAGTCAGTAGCGGCCGATAAAAGGAAGTGGAAGTTTGCTGCCCGATGTGCCATTAGGCACAGGAGGAACTACGGTAAGGTAAGGTAGGTGATCAAAACTTTAAGCACAGCAAGGAGGGGCCTAAAGTTGACCAGCACAATTCTGGTCGCAGCTCAATTGTCCATGGTATTTCCGTTTCTCACAACGAACGTTACAGACATTCAAATGTAGAAATTGCATGCAATGAAATGAAATTAATGGTTTGCATTGTGGTGGGCATTGGGCATGAGGATCTAATTATATATAAACTTTACAATTATACCCCGAAATTTGATATGATGAGTAATTGAGTAATGATCCTTCTTTGGCTGGGGCCAAGAACTTTAAATGTATGAACTCGTATGTCTACAGCTGTATACGATATAACACATGAATGAGAATGATTATCTACAAGCTAATAGCGAAAGGGAAACTCCATTAGTTACGACAAATAACAACTGAAAAGTTAAAAGCTTACAAATTAAAACTGAGTATTGTCCCTACCTGTTTTTGGCGTGACGGAACAGTTCATGTTATTCGGTGGACCAGAGAGGGCATGGTAGTCACTGAAACTCCAGCTTGAGCCATCGGACTTTGAACCCTTGACACGAAACCTGTACTTTTTATCTGGCTCCAGTTTGTACTTTTTTACTATTAATTGGTTTCCATTGATACCTGTAACGAAGTAAAAACAAACATTCGATGTTGAACAACCACCTGTAGCTTAAAGTTTCAGGGGTTAAGTGCAACTAATAGTCTTATATCATGAAATAGCAAATACTCAGTCATATGTGTTTTATAAAAAAAAACTAATTGAGCGATAAGGATCATAGGAACTGACAAGAGATTTGTGTAACAACGGTTGTCCTTTTTGCGTTTTTTCCATTCTTTGACATTTCTACGTTTATTGTTTACCCCCCTGTTCCACTAGGACGGCGCTCTCGCTGCGACTTGAATTGAATTTGCGTAGCCCTTCATTTCATAATTTGAATATCATGCAAAGTGTAAAAGTATGACTGAAAAAACAACAAAACACACAAAGCGTAAAAAGATTCGTTTTTTAATCTATGAAATTCGTTGAGCGCTCTGTAAAAACTTTAGATCGCAGAGAGAGCGCCGTCCTAGTGGAACAGGGGGGTTAGCAACCTTCTTCCGCAAATTCAGATCTAAAAAAAAATACATCTAGCAACACATTTCTAGCCACGGTGGTCAAATTTGGGCCCAAATGTTCCAACTTTTTTTCGAACCGAATCACGTTCGATGTGACGTAATTCGAACCGAACATGCGTTCGAATTCGGGGTCACCTACGGTCATGTACAGAAAACCCGCGACTTCAAGCCCTTTTTTACATGAGTGCCTCCCGATAGACGAAATCCACCTTTTCACAAATATAAACCGATTTCTGGACAGTACGTCTATGCCGTCAGTTTGTAGTGGATATGTAACATGTAGCGAAGCTACGGCTGTCACCGTGGGTGACCTTGAAGATCGTAATTCTTGTTTACGTGGATATAAATAACCCACTCCCCATATCCACGCGGCGTGACATGCGTGCAAATATGGTATTTCAATCGCAATAAAAAGAAATTCAACTTACCTCAAAAACATTTTAAATTGAAGACAAGACAAAAATCTCGGTCGGTGTCGGATGTTTTTTTAAAGACGGTGGCATTCTCGAATCATTGGTCTTGAAAGTTAAAAAATTGCATTTTTCTTCGATTTTTTCCACCTTAGCAACACTTTAACTTTGAAATGAAAAAAACTGTCCGACTCAAATCTCAATTTTGTTATAATGTTTTATAAAATGCAAAAATTGAGGAATTTAGGGGAAATTTGGGACTGGTTTAAATCAGTTGTTTGGTTAATATCGCTTGTTCTTTGATAAGCATGCAACGCGCTTGAGAGTCATTTCACAGACATTTTAGCTCTGTAATCAAAAGAACAACATTTAATGTATGAGCAGTGCGAATTTCTTTTAATTTGGACAAGAGAGTCCCTGTGAAACTGTTAAAAAAGATTAACCGTTGAGACTGGCTCCACGGAAACCGCGCGCGGGAGCCCCTGTAACCTGATACCCTTCCTCAGAATGGAAACTTTACCCTAGGAACAGACCGCCGTGAGCAGTAACGTTAACTCTCAAATTCCGCTGAGTACCCTTAGAACTTTAAAACAAGGTGTAATAGAGACCTTTCCAAGAATTTCTTGAACACCTTAATATCTAAAGTGAGCATGCCTCGATATCATGGTACCTGGCGGTACCTCTCGGTAATAATTATGATAGTATTATGAGAGTAGATATTAACTTAAATAGCGTCGTTTCAAAACGTGAAAACCAGAAACAGTTTTTTTTTGTAATACTGAAAGTAAACCTGGCCTACCTAAACGTGTCATCTCAGCCAAGTCAGGGATCTCTGTTACATCTCCGGTTTCAACGTCCTCTTCGTACAGTTGCCAATGATAGCGCCAAGTAACCCTGGAACGCCAGCGGCTGTTCCACCATGATCTCCCGCTAGTACTAGTACCACAGCCGGTTGCACAGCTTGCCTCCAACTTTAATTCTTTCGTCAGTTTCAGAACACCCAGACAATTTTCCCTGCACCTGTCATTAAAATATTGGTCAATTTATAGTTGAATGAATGTTAGTGTAAGGTAATGTAATGTATATTTTGTGATGTAATGTAATGTTATTTTACCATGTACTTTATGGCTCTCCTAAAATTGGAGGGATAAAGAAAGGAAAGGGAAGAAAAGGAATGAATGAATGAGGCTTTATTTACGTGTCGTGCTCTTCACTCGCCCAGTCTGTGTGGGCTTATACGACACCGATGAAGAGTACAGTAAATATAGTACATAATGAAACAAGAGTTCCACGACCTCATATCTCCATGAAATAAAAATTACATATATATTTGATATGTGAAAGTCGTATCCTTTGGCAATGTTTCATTTCAATATGTCATCATTTATTATGCAAATGACCCCACAATAACATAATATATGCATAGTGATGTTAACCTTGAACTAACTTATACATGTCACAACTATGAAATTCCCATCATTTACCACTAAGGAATCATAGAATTTTTACATTAATTATGCAAATTAGGTCTTTATTTGCATAATTTGTATCTGTTGATTTTCCACCTGCCATAGGTTATACACATTACATGTATGAAAGTCATATTATGGAAAACACTGGAATTACACAATTTCCTCCTTAATTATGCAAATTAAGTCTTCATTTGCGTACTTTGTATTTCATTATATACATCTCTGTCTATATATTAGCTACCTACATACCAAAAATGATGAAAATACGTTGTTCCTTTCTGGATTTATCTGCTTTGAAAGATTTCACCGGAAACTCTCCTGCTGTTCCCCAACAAGCTGCTAGGGGGACCAAACCCATGCTACTTATTCCTGACAGGACAAGCTATCTGTCACCAAGAAATCAAGACCATAGCATGTCCAGGACAAAAGATACAAAAATCGGAAGTTCAGCTGCAGTACCAAGGTCAGCCACCAGGAGGCCCATATTTGACCTTGACCTTTGTCTTACTATGACCTACCAACATACCAAATATCATCACAATCTTTAAATGCCTTCATAAGTTATGTTGACCACAAATATGCGGAAACACAGACACACAGACACACAGACAGACAGACAGACAGACCCAAAACAATATCTCCATTTTTCATGGAGATAATTCATGGAGATAACAAAAGAAAATCAGGGGTTCAGAGATAACATAATCAACCATAACAACTGAACATAAACAACTTTTCTGAAGTTAGATATCAAATCATAATGTAAGTAAACAAAATCTGTAGGTAATGAACAATGATTTCACAAAATAAACACAAGTACATAAGATGAATAAAATATAACAAAAGAATACAAACAAGTACAGAATTAACTATGGGTGATAACTACTAATAACTTAAGAATACAGGTGCCTTCTTCTCTTTCCCCAGGCTTGCCTAATAAATGTAGCAATTTCGGGTACCTCCTCATATAGTTAGTTAAGACATTACATTATGAATGGATGGATTATGAGTTTTATGTTTATGACTGACATTTCATTTGTTTTGGATGATACTGTGAGTCACTTATCCTGATTCATATTCTGGACAGGAAAGCAGTACATTTACTATTTAAATACCTTGTATAATTTGGTTCAAAACATACCTAATTGAAAACACTGGCAGTGGGCCGCCGTCAATGACGTGCAGTTCTTGTGCAAAGTCCACCGAGGACGCTCCAACAGTTACGTTCACTTGGATCACGTAGGTTGCTCCTGAATCCATCGTTGATTGGTTGAGGCGAATGGCGCTTCCTGCCCCAGAAAGTTCCCGAAAGTTGACGTCACTACAGGCGTATGTGTACACGTTATTTCCGCTGCTGTCTTGCGACGAGGGACTGTACTGAGCAATGGGAGCAGGGGTAGAACTAACCAAAGGGTTGGTGGCATTCCGACGGCAATGCCAGGAGAACCTCACTTGTCCCTGGTAGCAGCTGTAGAAAGGGTCGAGGGTAGCTTCGAAGAGTGCTGGTTCATCGGCAGTTCCTACGATTCTGAGATAGTTCCCCGTAATTCTAACGGTACCAGGATCAGGGCCTAAAGCAGGACGTAATTAAAATGACATAAGTACTTCAGTGTCACAGAGTTTATTGTCACTTATGAAAATTATAACCTTGCCTCGGTTGCAGACCACGCCAAGGTGTTTTGTTTTTTTACATACATGTATGTGATTATATACAAAGTACCAAAATAAAAGCAATGCGGCTACAGCTGATATAAAGATGTAACTTACTAAGGGACACTTTGATCAAACCCCACAATGAAAATAAGGAATAATTAAATTTGAAAGAATATGTTGATGGCTCCCTTGCCAATATCGTAAGCGTGTTATTTAGTAGCTTACATCTACCTTGAAACAAATAAACAAAATCAGACCTAATTTTGCACAGGGTCACAGCAAACAAAACGGAATGTATTGAATGTAATAAATTTGGTTATAAAAACTGAACCCAAATGTGTACATCCTAAAACGCACAATTATCTTTTTTTCGTAACGGATAACTGCGTAAAAATCATCGACTCTTATATAGGGCACAGGGCAGTAATAAGGGTTCCTATCCTAATACATGACAACTATCTAATAAATAATTAAGCTGTCAAAAGTTTTAGATGATGAAAAACACTCTTTGGCAGGTCGGTCCCACCTCAAAATTGTCCATTTAGTCCAAATTCCCATTGTATTCGGCAATACGTGTCTCAGTTTGGATCAAAACAAAACCACCGTGGCCTTTGACGCCCTTCACAAGAAATCACATACATACATCAGAACTTCTAAAGTTCTACAGGGCAGCCCAAACAAGCCTAAAAGCCACTTTTTTTAACAAAATAAGAAGCTGCAAAATGGCAACATTTATCAACAAATTCTAAGAAAAAGACAGTGTACAGTTGGTTTGGATGCGCTCAAGGTGGGCCCTCTGCGCTTGCGCAAATTACTGACCTAAGCTCTATATTTTCTTCGATTACTCTACTTTACCTTGCTTTACCTATTGCTGTATTGGTTATCTCGAATGGACAGATGAATATTTGCTGATGGTACATAAACATATTGCAGTAATAGAATTATAATGTTAGACATATTCTACACACACTTACATGGAGTTGGTGTTGGGCTTGGAGCTAAAAAAAAGGGGTGGAGAGATTAAAATTAGGAAGGCACATACATAATCGTACAGAAACATCACGGACAAGTGTCTATCATCAAAGATTTAACTTTTCGGCTGGTAAAATTATTTTAACCAAAAAGGATCTAGGAAAGCTTTGTAAAATAAAAATCAACGGCATTAATGATATGTAGTCACGTTGTCCTGGCCTGTGTATGTTTGCAAAGTTGATTAGTGCTAGTACTAGCCTTAGATGATGATTGTGAAAATTGACTGTACGAATATAGAAGTATGAACTCTTTTTCTACGTTGTATTACTCTACAAACATTACTATATGCATTATAGATTAATGCTTAATCTCAAATCAATCAACAAGATGAAATGAAGCCAAGAAGACAATACAAGAAGACTATACATAAACCTCTTGTAAAATTACAGACATGTTCTATGTACACTTACATGGGTTTGGAGTTGGGCTTGAAGCTAAAAAAAGCGGTAAAGAGATGTAATTTAGAAAGGCACGAACATAATCGTACAGAAACATGACGGAAACGTATATATATTATCAACAAATTTACCAAAAAATATTCTAACCAAACAGTAAAAGGATGTACAAAAAAAAAATCAAAGACTGTGTATGTTTGCGAAGTTGCCTAGTGACCAAAAGTACTTGCCTTAGATAATCCTGGTGAAAATAAACCATACTAAAAGGGAAAGATTTATTCTTCATCTCAAATCAAAATATAGCAATACGAAATTAAGCCAAGAAGACCATACAGAAACCTCTTCTAAAATTAAAGACAGGTTCTATGTACACTTACATGGAGCTTGAGTTGTTGGAGGCTGAGTCGTGGCTTCTGCAATATCTCCTCCACTCAGCAGGAACAATATAGCTGGCAAGATCACGGTCTTCATGCTTCTATGGTTCTGTAATTACGGAAACTATTTATATTTTTGTGTCACATACAAACTGTTCATGTATTGCTAATTGATCTCTGATAGAATAATGTGTAATTCAGTAGTTTTATGAATTCTTATTTAGCTTCACATTGAATCTTATACGACCAAGATATTTCTCAAACATATGTTACGTGTGCCATACATTTCAGGTACCATTGACTTCGTGTAATAGCTTACAGCTGTAGACTAGTAAGGATCGCTGTGTGTGTGTGTACTAGTATGTGTGTGTGTGTGTGTGTGTGTGTGTGTGTGTGTGTGTGCGTGTGTGTGTGCGTGCGCGCGCGCGCGTGTGTGTGCGTGTGTGTGTGTGTGTGTGTGTGTGTGTGTGTGTGTGTGAGTGTGTGTGCGTGCCTGTGTTGGATGGTAGGCAAATTTGAAGTTATAATCATTCACCGTCTTTTGAGCGTCTTTCATTTCATATAGCAGCATCTACGGCAAAATAATCAAAACGGTACTTAACTATGGATCATTAAAATAATGTTTCAAACCCACGTGAATTAATCGCAAACAATTGGATATGAATGCTGTACAAATATCACTTTTAGCAGTATTGCGAAAACCTAGAAGTAAAAATCAACAATTGATAGCATCAACATTGGAATAGACAGGTATAGTCAGCATAAGGGTGTATGATGATGTTTAAATTCAACCAAATTTTCCGGCAATGAGCAGACAAAATCTTTTATTGATGTTATAGCATTAACATCAACACCTCTGATGCCGTCAGGTTTTTTTAAGGCCCTTAGAGAGTACTTTCTGATGAATTGTTGCTATATATTGCAGTAATACATTTCGACTACATTAACAAATCAGTTACCAAGAGCAGGAAAAAGTCATTTAGACAGAAGCAAATGAGATTCCTTTTTTCAAGGAAAAGGTTAAAGAAATATTATCACACCTTTTTTGGAAGTAATCCAACTTGCTTCGACACCAAGCAGCCCGTTGAGTGAAACCAGAAGGTGATGTGGTGTGATTTACACGGCTTTTGTATTATGAGGGGCGTGTCCTAACACTCAATATACATCCATCATCTTCAGCTAATGACGAAGAGCATTCATCCTAAACAAAGAAAAATAACCCATTGCGTGAGATTTCACGGTCTGTTCAGCATTGATCAATGATTTCTTCTTTGTGTCTCTCAATCTGGTACAATAATGGTGCAAATTCACATCGGCATGTGATTTATATCAATGTTGCATCACTGGATTATCAATCTAAATTATGTGTCGATGAAATAGGCCCAATAGACAGTGATGAATACTATATATTGAAGATACAACAAGTGTGTATTATTCGTAATTTCATGTACTTTTTTGTGTATTACACTGTCTGTCTGTTGGTATTTTCTGTAAGAGTTGATTAATAGACAGGACGTTATAATGTAGTGACATTCTTCATTTCGATTGTCAATGTATACCAACTCAGTATTGCTACTCAGTTTTGATGCCACCTCCACCACCAGATCCTGTTTCGATAGTTCCTACGAATCTCTGTATTTAAGCCTTTAAAAAAATGAACGTTCTCGCCATGGATAACTAATATAATTTGAACCATTCGTTTCTATGCTATCCATAGAAACTCTTATAATACATCACTTAGTAACGATGAATCTACTAGAATTTCATATGTTTTTAAAACCCTTGAGTCACTTTCATGGACCAGTTTTATGTGTGAAAAAAAGTTCTAGATAGAGAAGTAATGCTGTATTTGATGTTTGCCCCCCAAAATGATTTACTATTTTTATTAATTTGTTATGTTACCAAGGTAACAAGGTATACATATCGACACAAAATCCGTTTTAAAAGGGCCCTGGAGACGAACAGAATTCAATGTAATATACATACAACACGCAAACTAACAAAAACTCCAGCGGAAATTATACACTCTTACATCGGAATGAGAGACCGTCCATTCATCAGAATATCACCATATATTGTAATTGCAAAGTGCCACTAGCCACTTCGTTAGAGTGACCCATTCATTTTATCTAAGTACATTTTGTACAATTCCCTTTTGATACCAATATGATTTTGTACTAATGAAATACATTTCGTACTTTTCTTTTGACTTGGGTTTTTGCAGCTACGAAATTGGTCATTTGGTCTGTAGTGACCAATCAAAAGTACGTTTTGTTGCTTGCTTTGGTTGTTTAATCCATCAATATTATACATTCTATATCTCATGAAATCCAATGCTGGCCATTTTGATGCAAAGTTACCCGGCCAGATGATAACTCTGTGCTTACTAATAAGAATCACATAACACCAGAAACCTTTTAAGATTACATGTTATAAAACATCCTAATTTTAACATTATGTTTCACTATAGCAATGCCCAAACATTAAACATTGCATGAGGAAATTGTAACGCATACCTGTCAAAAGTGATGATATATGAGTCACAAGACGTCTTGATGAAAATGTAGGCGGCCATCAATGTCAGAGTGTAAAGACAGTACCATCCGGTCTTTTATCATTCGAATACAATAGCAAACTATTTTCTTGTCCAGAAGGAGCAGTTTAAATTGCGTGACAAGCCGTAAAGTGACAGAGGCTGTACTTTCCCTATCAAACTGTTTGGTATCTAAGTGCGTGGCATGAAACGTTTACCATTGACAACTACAACTTAGCGAAATTGTACTTCCAAACATGACATGGTGAATCCAATGATATGTTGAATATTTTACGTGGCCAATGTGTAGTCATTTGCCAAATTACGTTTGCAATTTCATCGGAGATTGTGCGTTCGCAAAATGGGGCACAATTGCCCACATAAGTGAAAAACATAATTGTGAAAAGTTGCACAACACAGCGTTATGTGTACGTGTAACTAAGAGGTTTAGTATATTATTACATGACGTTTGATTCTCAACCCCAAGTTTTCCCGTCTTCATGCAAGACGTTTTCATCATTTATGTTTTTCACTTACGTTAACAAGTGTGCCCCATTATATGACTTGCAATCCCAGATGAAAGTGCATGCATAATTTGGCAAAATGGCTAGTACCCATTTGCCACATGAAATATTCAATGTATAATGGGAGACAAATTGTTTTAACACTTTATGTGGGAGCAATTCTAGACCAATTTTGTTGCTCTCTCATAGGGAGTGACGACGATGGCCTTCAACTTTAATGACGACAATGTATTTCAACTTCAAGTAGCGAGTGCCGTCCTTGAGAAGGGGAGGACCAGAATTGCCTATATTTTTATTTGAACAATTGCTTATTCATGTGAAGCTCAAATAGACCCGCAGGCAGCTTTTCATTCAGGGTCAGACAAAATATATATATAACAAATAAAACAAATATATATCGAAGACGCAGTTAACATCATTGAATTTATTGAGTTTATTGAGTTAAAACTCTCCTTTAGCTGCCCACCCGAGGGTGACAGCTATTCTTCCAGGAGAGAGTATGCACATAAAACGCAACAATACATCAACATGTACATATAAACATCAACATACACAATATATACATATATACAATTTTCAATTTACTACCGATTCTATACAGTTTGTTTCAGTCTGTCTTTGATAAGAGTTTTAAATCTAGTAGGTACTGACATTCTGATATGATATGGAAGTGTATTGTACAATTTTGAGCATCTGTAAAGGAAAGATTTCAATAATCTTTATCAATTTTTTTCACCTGTAAAGGAAAGATTTTTAAGTCCTAATAAATCTATACACATATTTCTACACATATATGGTGCAAAATACATACATAATAGTGAGAGCTGGAATATAGTCTATCCTTATGAAAAGCTTTTGTTTACTTGAAATAGTTCCTTTTTGTGAATTACCTCCTTTGATACCAAGCAATGACGGAGACTGGGGAAAGATGCGGAAGAGGCAACAGAAGGAAACAGAACTAAACATTGTTACTTTACAGACTGAAATCTCGGTGTGTGTCCCAACTTCATGTTGGGAAGTGAAGTTGTACAATTATACTAAGTTGTATATATATATATATATATATATATATATATAGTTGTAGATACTTTCGTCACTCTGTAAATGTTTCCTGACACGCACTTAGACATCAAAACATTTGGATGGGATAAGTGCTACATTTTCCAGTTCAATGCCTCGATTTTTCATACAGGGTCAGACAAAATATATAGCGAAGACAAAGTTAACATCATTCAAAGTCCTAATAAATTTATACACATATTTCTACACATATATGGTACAAAATACATACATTATAGTGCGAGCTGGTATATAGTCTATCCTTTATGAAAAGCATTTGTTTACTAAAAGGGTTCCTTTTTGGTGGATTACCTCTTTTGGTACCAAGCAATGACGGAGACTGGGGAAAGATGCGGATGAGGCAACAGAAGGAAACAGAACTAAACATTGTTACTTTACAGACTGAAATCTCGGTCCCAACTTCATGTTGGGAAGTGAAGTTGTACAATTATACTAAGTTGTAGTTGTAGATACTTTCGTCACTCTGTAAATGTTTCCTAACACGCACTTAGACATCAAAACACTTGGAGGGATAAGTGCTACATTTGCCAGTTCAATGCCTTGATTGTCACGCAATTCAAATTGCCATGACGTGTGTTGGCAATAAATGTTTTGGTATTGTATTGGAATGATAAAAACCAGATGGTACTAGTCTTTACAGCCTCGTATAAATCACACCGACTCTGCTTACACCCATTGGGCTGCTTGCTGTGAAGAAGGTGGAAACACGTCGGCTTACTTCCAAACAAGGTGTGACAATATTTATTTTCCCTCCCTTACTCTACCAATTGCTGTATTTTTGATATTGTTTTCAATTTCATTTCTCAGCCTGGAAGATTTCATTTATCATATTAACGTTGTTCATTTTATGTTTATTGGTACGCCAGCCTCTTTCATCTTATGTTCGTTGTATATTTTGTATTTGTCTTCAATCTGTATTCTGTATGTCTTAAGTTGAGCAAAGGATCATATAAGCACGAATGTGCTTGCTATCTAATGCTCAAAAATCTATTTGAATAAAATAATAAAAAATATTTATGTCGATATGCTGCAGATGATTCTGTAACTTTTTTTCTTCAGTGTCACTGTTAATTAATTAAATTAAAGTGATTTGTAAACGTCGTCGACTTGTAGTACTACAATTTAATAAGGAAATTACGTTTAGAGATAACTAAAGGGGTTTTATAAAACAACTGTCACATTATGTTCATTTTGATCGCATTAGAGATGGTGATTTTAATGCCATGAGATTCCGTCTGCATATTTCTGATGAGGTTTTTAGATCTCTACAATTATACTAACAACATTTGTTTCAATGTTGATTCTATCATTGATTTATTAGAATTGTTTTTCACAATGCGTTTGAAGTTGACAGTTTACTAGCATTAAGTCCTAGGAAATCTTGCGATGTATTCAAACGTTATTTACATGATTCTTATGGTGGAAACATATTTTGGGAAGACTATTATTCCGAAGAAACTGCTAAATGATACGAAAAACGCCCGGGAGGGCGTGAATATTTTTTCGCGTTTCGTAAGATAATGAAAGTTTATTGCAAGTTCTTGCCCGGAGGCTAATTGTAAGTAATTGTAACATGAAAAAAAACGACGGACAATGGATAACAATACAGCATGTGGCTACTACAGTCTAAATTTTGACACTGAATTCTAACTTATTGGGTTTGACTTCTTTTAGATTGTTACTTCAAATTGTCCTATCATCCATACACACACACATACACACACACACTCGCACACTCGCAGTTGGTACCTAAAAGGTATGATACACATGACATAAGAAGGATGATGATCTATGTTGTTGAAAATTCGATGTGAAGATGAAAAAACAATTCATAAAACCACTGCACTGTGCTTTACCTTTTTGTAAACGTTCATCGATACAGGAACAGTTCGTACATGGCTACAGAAAAAAAAATGCCGTATTAACAGGATGCACATTATTCTGTTACAGAACGCTAGGGAATCCTAGGACAATTTGTACATGACACAAAAAATGTAGTTCCCGTACTAACAGGATCAAAGAAGCATGAAGACCATGATCTTACCAGCTATATTGTTTGTGCTGAGTGGGGCTCATATTGCAGATGCCATGACTCCAGCACCAACTCCATGTAAGTGTACATAGTAATTTTACAATTGCTTTATTTCGTATTGTTGATCGATTTTAAATTGCAGATAAATCCATCACGTATAAAGTCAAGTCCAGAAGAGTAACAGAAAGGGTCATTTTGTTACACACTCTTTTAGTCTTCAGCATAATTATCTAAGGTAACCACATCTGTGCACTGAGAAAATTCTGAAAGAGACAGGCCAGTACGGGACTATATAATGTCTTCGGCTTTTTGTACGCAATTTGCTCATACTTGGTTTAAAAATAATCCAGCAGAATATATACCACATTGAGATGCTGATGAAAGATGTGCATGTTCAAGTGCTGTTTCCGCTGTTTAGTTCAATGTCCAACAGTATCCCCATTTATAGACATGTTACACATCTGTATCAATTTTAGCTTTTATCTGATACATACCTAGACGGAGTATACGTTTGCAACAGAAGCAAGATTAGAAAATGCTCTATCATAAACGATGTGACAATGGGGACTTATGTAATTTTAATTCCACCGTGCTTTTAGGTCCTGATCCTGGTACCGTTAGAATTTCTGGAAACTATCTCAGAATCGTAGGAACCGCCGATCAGCCAGCACTCTTCGAAGCTACCCTCGACCCTTTCTACAGCTGCTACCAGGGACAAGTGAGGTACTCCTGGCATTGCCGTCGGAATGCCACCAACCCTTTGGTTAGTTCTACCCCTGCTCCCATTACTCAGTACAGTCCCTCGTCGCAAGACAGTAACGGCAATAACGTGTACACATACGCCTGTAGTGACGTCAACTTTCGGGAACTTTCTGGGGCAGGAAGCGCCATACGCCTCGACCAATCAACGATGGATTCAGGAGCAACCTACGTGATCCAAGTGAACGTAACTGTTGGAGCGTCCTCGGTGGACTTTGCACAAGAACTGCACATCATTGACGGTGGCCCACTGCCAGTTTTTTCAATTAGGTACGTCATGAACAAAATTACGTTGCAGATGTTCTTGCCATAAATTTTAGATCTGGATTTAAATAGTACATATACCTAATTTTCTATCTAGAAAATGAATCAGGTTAATTGAAATATGTAACAATATAAATCTCTCTCAAAACAAATATCAACCATAAACACAACTCGATTCGAAATTGCAGATAAATCAATAATGTATAGAAGAAAGTCCAGGAGAGTAAGAAATAGTGGAAGAAGAATTCACACTGTATATTTTTGTCTTCATCATAATCATCTACGGTAACTGCATTAAGATTTATTCTATCATCTATTCACCCATTCATTTAATAATGCACTCTTTTGATTAATCATCAATATTTGGCAATCGCAGGTGCAGGGACAATTGTCTGGACGTTCTGAAAGTGACGAAAGATTTTAAGTTGGAAGCAAGCTGTACAGCTGTCTGTGGCAGTGATGATTGGTATTACCGTTGGCAACTGTTCGAAGAGGACGTTGAAACCGGGGATGTTAGAGAGATTCCTAACTTGGCTGCCCTGATAGATGATGGTAGGTCTGACTCACATTTAGAATTAAAAAAAAATGGCTGTTTTGTTTGCAAAATGTCGCTATTGGCCCTCTTAATTCCTTCGGGTACCACAAGAAGGATACATTTAAAAAAAACAACGCTTAATTCAAAGATGCATCCCTAGGCCTCAAGTATGCTCACTTCAAATATAGAGGTGTTCAAGATATTTTAGAGAAGGCCTCTATGTCACCGTTGTTTTTTAGTATGGTCATGAACATCTTTGAGTACCTGTTACAGTGACTATAAATGTGAAATTAAATGAAATTTTAGGAGATTTCGATTTGCAGCAGAAAGGTCCTTGATAAATGCAGAAAGGGAAAAAAATTAACGCTTGAACTGTTTGTCAATTATTGCTACACGAGTCAGTTTTTGGGTTCCTATGTACGACCCTTTTCTGTCAATCAAGTTTTTATACAGCTGAGTAGTCATTGCTACTGTAGAAACTGTAATGTTTTGTAGCATCGAACTGTATCGACTTTATGGCAAGCTACGATTAACTGGTGAAATTTTGGTGTTGTTTGACATTGAATGTTGCTGGTTCCAAACAACTGTTTTACAGATATCGACGACAACGACCTCCAAGTAGACAAGAACACATTGGAATCAGAAAAGAAGTACAGGTTTCGTATGACGGCATCAAATGAAGATGATATCTCAATCTGGAGTTTCAGTGAATACCATGTCGTTTCTACTCCGAAGTACGACGTAAACTGTTCCGTTACACCAAAAACAGGTAGGGACAATAGTCAGTTTTGATTTGTAAGCTATTATCATTTCAATGCTTACTTGAGTAATTAGTAAGTAATGATGGTGTTTTCTTTCACTATTATCTGACAAACAGTAATTCTCTGTCATGTGTTATCTTCATGCCTTATACAGCTAGTCGAAGACACACAAGGGACGTAAAAAAGTTCCAAACCTCACCCAAAACAAGGGACATACTCAAATTCGGGGCACCATTGTAAAGTATACAGCCTTATATCAATGTCCACAAAAACTCCAATCACCTATTTCATTTTATTCTATGCGACGTATGTTTGGAAATCTTTAATGTTAGGTGAGGGAGAGAGAGGGGGGGCACCATGGGCAACTGATCTGTGACCAAAGATGTGAGGTCAACGTTAGGGCTCTCCTGGCTCTGCTTAGAACTTCCATCATCTACCCACTCCTACCCATGCCTATGTCTCTTGTATGTCAGAGATTTAAAAAAAAAAAACATCATATGTATCATACCTATTTTGTTTTAGGTTTTGCAGCTAATGCAGGATTCACCATCACAGCCGAAGTGCCGGTGGAGGTATCTTCGGAACAGGACATAGACTACAGCTTCTTCAGTGCAAACACTTTGCTCTCAACGCAACGGGAGACTGTAGCAGGACCATTTCGTTTGGAGAGCGGTTTCATTGAAAACCATTTTGCAGTGACCATCAAAGTTCAGGCAAATGGAAACGAAGGCTTCTTCTCAGAATGTTACGTGAACGCTTCGGTGAGTTATCCATTTATGTCAGTTTGACCTGCCCTCCTGTCAAGAAATGATCTTTTAGGTTTTACATTCCCCATATGGTAATAGATTATTGATGCAGATATCCATCAGTGGTGTATATAGACATCAGTCTTCATAGAGTTTAAAATCTATTAGTTTGAGTACAATGACAACGATTCTGCACACAGGGTAAGCAACCATTAATAGGCCTCAGCCTAGAAAATTCACATCCAATCCTTAAGTTATAAATATATACACTCGCCCAAAAGCTGTCCGTTGTTCAATGCTGAATTTTCCTAGTTAATTAAAATTATATGCAAATTGCACACTTTCAAATCTTGATAAGCTTCTTTTTTTAGAAATATTGTTTGTTTTCCATTTGTTTTAGGTTTGTCCTTTTTTCAAGCCAACAGTATAAGGAGTTCAGTGGCTATGATTAATGACTGACTGAATGAATGAATAACCTTTATTTAGACTGAATAGCCCTGTCGTCCTGACGATTGGGTGCTCTTCCCAGTTGGGGGAAATAAATTAATTTCACGGGAAATAAATTAATCAACGCAAAAATATATAAATACATATAAGATGATCAGTGACAGATTGTAAACAGACACAGCAATAGAAAGGCCTGTGGAGATATCATATCTTACGGCTTATTCCAACATCAGAGTGTGAAAATGACATCTTGCATCGTTATTTCATTCTTATTTGGTACTTATCACATTATGTTGATACGATACATGAGATATACTACCCAAATACAAGTATTAGCAATATGTCGCCAGGGTGTAGTATCAGTGTACTGTAGTGGCCGCATACCGTGGCATGCAATTTTGAAAGACATTTTCACCCTCCTTTTAGTTCTGTTACGCCATTTAACACCTCTACTAAATCTTACATGATACAAGAAGCATAACTGCCATGTACCTAATGACTTGCAGTATGCTACTCATTGTGAAGTTTGAAAGAAGTCAACTTTGAAACCCCTCGTAGTTATATTCCAAAACGTAAAAAGCACTATACATGGTATAGCGTGTTGTAAAATTTTCTATACTGAAAGTGGCGAAATATGAAATTTGAAAATTGGTCTAAGTGTAACATACTGGTACATCCTGATCTTGCAACAGCGAAATGTGAAACTTGATAATTGGTCTAACATAATTAAATGGCTTACCTGGTCAGTTGTAAATATTTTCTAAAGCATTATTCTATACGTTTTGTTCCTACAGGTGTTGCCTCCTGAAAAGCCTCCAGTAAATCTGTGGCAAGATACTCTAACTTTGGCGTACGAAGCCGAGGTGGGCATAGATGAGGGAGACGCGGCGACTGCTGCAACTTTGGCCGTGAACATCGTGGATCTTCTGGACCAATTTCTGTCAGGGGTAAGATGCTGTTATCATGCGTCATTACGAATAATTGCAAAAAAACAATTAGATATGAAATGAATATCTTTATCTCTCCTTTTAACCATAATGTAAAGAGCAGATTTCTATTGAGTCTAAAAATAGGATAAAGCAATTGCCTCCATATTCATTGCACGGTAGCCCCCCCCCCCCACCAACACACACAAACATATCGAACGGTATGCTTAATTGCATAGTATACATGGAAGCAATGTAAGAACTAATATTCATAGTTATCATCGTACCTTTACAGAATATTTGCAAACCAGCCATCAGATAATATGTGCAATATCTGTTGCCATTGTACAGTGTACGATTGTCGTGCAATAAATTTCTTCATCTTCTAAAACCAATATACAACGCTTTACTGTATTATCAAGATCCGTTGATATCTTCTGCAGGATCCAGACATCACCCAAACGTTAACAGACCAGGGTTACGGAGACTTACTGGATGAGGCCCGGAACAGTTCTGCTCACTACCCCAGTCCAACAGCACCACCTTTACGTTCCGGTTATATATTTGCTCACGACTGGTCCACTGCCTCAACCATTGACGGAATCAGTAACATGCTGCCCCCAAATACGCCTGGATCAGGTGAAACTAAGGTATCATTATATTTCACTCCATAATGCATGTATGGGACTGAAATATATTGTTTTCGTGATGCTTCTTCTTAATCTTCTGCATGATGGGATGGTGTTGTTAGCTATTGGGTTGTGTTGTTGTTCTCAAGTTGTGTAATTTTCGACATCGCGGCGGCGATTACGAGAATCACCAATACCTGGGAGCTACAGGGATGGATTCCAGGCTAGCAATGATACAAAAGGCAGTCCTCGCCTGACATGGTGTTGTAAAATACCTTAAAGGTTTCTATTCGGTTTTTAACCTGGAGGCAATGTGGACTGCCCTGTTTTTATGGGATCTGCCATCTTGTCTGGTAATTCCTGGTGCGTGTTGTATATTTGGACGTGCGTGTTTTTCAGTCATTGGTTTGTGTCGTCGTTCTTTGTGTGATTTTCTAAATGTTTTGCCATTTTGAAGTTTGTGCTTTTCGTATGTGTGATATAACACTAGCTTAAATGTTCGCTATTAAGGTTATTATTGATGTTAATGTGATTGCATTTATTATTAATGTTAATGCAGTTATTATTGATGTTAATGCAATTTTTCTTGTTGAAAATACGTTTTTAAAGGAATTAGTTGTGACCTTGTGCTAAGGAAGTTTTCCATCCACAGCTGCAGTTATTCGTGAGGTCCACCCTGATCGATAAGCTAAGTGACAGGGCAGATGAGCTGCGTGATGTATCCTCACTGCAGCAAGGCACTGAGGGGATGGTCAAACTGCTAAGCACAGGGGACTATGTTTACATAGAGTCACAGGTAGGGAGACGATACAGATAAATAGTTCATAATGAATGACTTGGAACTTAGAACTTTACTTCATGTCCCTTTGTGGTGTGTTGACAGCCACTCCGCTAGTCTACTGGTAGTCAGTCAGTCCTTTTGTTGGCGAGATTTCCTGGCCCTTCTCCTTGCCTCGACATCAGCTAATCTTTCAGTTTCAAATGTTGAGACGCCGTTGTGAATCGGCTGTCGCCAGACACTGCGATTATAGCAGAGAGCTTGAAAGTTTTCGGGGTTAATATGATCCTTCTTTAAGTGCTTGAGAGTGTCTTTGAGGCATGCCGATGTTGACAGCCACTCCACGGAGTAGGGCAAGTCCACTGATGTACGAAGTCAGTCCTTTTGTTGACGCTCCTTCCTGGCCTTCCTTTTTGCCTCCACTGCGGCAACACTCTCGGTTTCAAAGGTTGAGACACCGGAGCAAGTCGTCTGTCGCCAGGCACTGCGATTATGGCAGGGAGCTTGGAGATTTGAAGGGTCAATATGACCTTTCTTTAAGTAATGTTTAAGTGTGTCTTTATACCGTTCTTTAAGTGTGTCTTTATACCGTCTTTGAGGCATGCCGATATATTACATATGGAAACATAATGCCTTATATTTGCAGATTCACATTGCTAAAAGTATGGAATGTCAGCGTTAGAATTAGGCAAATCAGAATGGTTATATGCAAGATGGTCATTCATTTCCACAGGTTTTAGCAGCAGAGTCTCTTCATCTCTATTCCACGAATCTTCATCAGGCAATGTTGGCAGCAGGAGACCAAATTGATGGAGATCAGCTTCTTAAAATTTCTGAAGGTATGTATTCTACACAGTCTTCTGCAATCCCTTGCCAATTATGATATCTTGTGCATATCTTATATAAAAATTACGAACTAATGTTTTAACATTATAATGTTAAAATATTAAA
Organism: Branchiostoma floridae x Branchiostoma japonicum; assembly: GCA_013266295.2. NCBI lineage: Eukaryota > Metazoa > Chordata > Leptocardii > Amphioxiformes > Branchiostomatidae > Branchiostoma > Branchiostoma floridae x Branchiostoma japonicum. The sequence goes on along the minus strand of CM023840.1, from coordinate 6,260,042 downwards.
ATATCTTGGTACCTCTCCAAACATAATTTAAAGCTGCATTATGTAACATTAGGACGATACAAAAAGTAAATTTCCTGGTCATTTCTATACAAAGTTAGTTGAATCAATTGCAAACCAACAAGGCGTGGAAGTGCCAAAATATGATACCTTACGATTGTGTTTAAAAGCTGGAACGTCAGCTGCTAGCCATGTTTGTTTACATGATGGTAGTTTGTGGTGGTACCACAAACTGAGTGCGCCTCTTGTGGGCTGTTTAAGCGCCAACCATGAATGTCAAAAATGTGAGATAATTGCACAAATATGTTGAAAAGTAGAAAGTGAATTACAATCACATGAAGATTTTTTCAATGACAATATTTCAATTTTTGGTGCAAAATATGTACATAATACCCCTTTGATATCTTGGTACACTATTTAATGATGTTTTACAACTTGAATATAGATATAGTCAACGGAATTGGAACCGTTCTCCATAACGTCATGGACGAAAAAGGGATTTCTGAGACAAATAGTGACGTCACCTGGCCAAGCATTGTAAGTTGATATCTTGTATTAAGTTCTTGACAGAGCCCACTGTTTCGACTGACTAACTTTCTAAAATTCTTTTACGATTAGCTGGAATTTGAAATTATTAATACCGAGGGCACAGGTACTGCATTTAACATTGTGATTTTTTAAAGAATATCAACACCCTTAAAAGAGCAATCGTATTTTTTTCGAATCAAGGTATTTTCCCATTTCTTCATTTTATTTATTTTCTATACTTATTTGTTCGATCGAGTACAATTACAACAGTTCGCATTAATGTAAACGCTGCTTATTATTTATTAGTCATCTCGTCATCTTTCATTATCATATTTATTTTGCTATTATTGTCATTTCATACTGTTTTTGCTATTATTGTCATTGTTTATAATATATTATGTTTTTAGTTATTATTCGCATACTTTTTAAAATTTGTTTTTAACTGTACTAGGGAGGTGTTGGCCTTGTAAAGTATATACTGATCCTGTTCTCGAAACCTCTCAGATCTCATTCTATGCATAAATAGGTTTCTGGCAAAAGGCAAAGGCAGACCTAATTATAACCCCTGCTCATTCCTTAGTTACCCACGGTGTTACGGCACTTTGAGGAAGCCACCGACATCCTGACCAGTGTAGTTCTGCGGAGTAGCCTTTCAGATTCACCGCCAGTGGTCTTCGATTTGCCAATCGGAACTGTCATGTACCAAAGGCATACAAAGGAAAACGTTCAGCAAGGCGAATTTGCCACCAAGCGGGAGGAAGGCTTTGTTGCCTTACCTGATCCTTCTGCAGTATTTGGGGCTGAAAGTAGTGAGACTACTATGGATTCAAAGGTAAGAGGGTTTTCGTTCACTTTATTGCATCACGTTTATATATTTTGAACAATTCAAATCATGTTATTGTTTTAACTTTGAGAGTTGATACTTCTAAGTGGTACCGGTTCATTAGTACCGGTTCGTTAGTGCTTGCCAATAAATAAGACATTTGGGTGAACAACAAATTGTTCTGCTGCAGTACCAAAGAAAGCCTCAAGTAGGCCTAAAATCTAATCATTTCTTTGAAAGGACCACATATCACATTTCATGATGACCCATAGCTTCCTGAGTTATGCTGCTAAACCACAAACAAGCTCCATTACACTTTTACAAGTGCTTTATGATCTTCTTGACAAAGATAATTAGTCATATTCATCTTAAACCCGTCTTAGTTCGTAGCATTCCCTCGCAATCCAATGACGTGGGACCCAGAGACAGATCCCCGATCATCCGTCCTGTCATTGGACTTTTTCAATGAGACTGGTACTCGTCTTCCAGTACAGGACACGGCACAACCTTTGGAGGTAAGTTCCGAAAAATCATCTCTGATGATTCGTAAAAACCATGATGTTAAATATATGATTGGACACTAGTTTCAAATAATGAATAAAGGAATGACGACCTTTATTGCACATTTCTGCCATACTGGTCAAAACAAAACAAGATGAACAGATACATCTTGTTTGGTGCAAAGGGGACATTTCCTTCATTTTTTTAAAGGCATTTTATCTGTTGCTCACCAAGACTATCGTTTTTACGTCATTCTTTATCTTTCTACATCATTCTCAATTAAGGTCAAGCATGATGCTTTCTCAGGTAGCTATTAGTGTTATGCGGTTTTGCTACGACTCGCGATTTTAGCCAAGCCAAAACACTGGATCACCACAGCTCTTCTATATAAGTGTGTTGGGTTCCTTATATTCGGCCAATTGCAGTCAATGATGTTTTTACAAAATGTATTGTGCGGAAGGTCCAACATATTCATGTTTGTTTCTACAGTTTTACATACATAACTACGACAAACCTGGATTTCCTAATGTTACCTTCATGAACGAGACTACTGTTGCCGATAATGGACTGACGTATCACAAGATGGACGTGGACAATGACACCACACCGACACCAGTGCTGATCATGCTGATCCCGCCTCCTCATGTCATTGGTACGTACCTTAATGACATGAGGTCTTTAACCAATTGTAATAGAGGTTATTTTTAAGCTGCGAATAAGGTTGCAAGAGATGAGTACAAACTTAGCGAAATCTTGAACAATTTAGGCACACGTGGTTCCTTTTAGACTAGCTTAATTCCAAGTCATGAACATTCTTTTATTTGTAATGTTAAACCTGAACAGCATACCAGGTATACATGCAGTACAATGAGCCACCAACACCAGATAACTACAACTTCACCACCACTATACCACCTCTGGAGATAGCATGTGACGTCAGCGTCCGTGAGCTGTCCGGTCGTGACGTCACTGATCTGTTTCCCTGGATGTTTCCGGAAGTCAACGGAACCTACTACATTGGGGTGAAGGAACTAGGTATGCTATATGCCAACACAATGTTTTACAGAAACCTGCATTCCTTATAGCAGCATGGCATGCTTTAAAAATACTCTTATATAGGACAAGTATGGCGGGCTGTGTTTCTCGTCATTATGCACAACCAGCCATCTTCATTTGTAATCGTTTATTTACAAGATAATGTTCTTTTTTTTTCTGCTGCTTTAAGGCCCTGAGGAATGCAGAAACGTTCCAGGTGCGTCGTACGCTGACGTAAAATCCAAGATCAAAGATGCGCCCGACAACGAGACGTACAGCTTGGCAATACTGACCCCACATTGTGTTTGGTGGGATAAGAACGGGGATGGCCAGTGGAGTCCCTCGGGCTGTACGGTCAGTTACCAAGTTCATAGTTGATAATATGTTATACATACTGTATTGTTTATAGTGGCATTTCTTCTGATGTAGTCAGATTTAATCATTGATATTAGTGCCGGCAGATCAGCAATCGCTTACAAATGTTTGGTATTACTTTCAACCTACTCCATTCCGTTTCTCTGATCGCATTCCTGATCAAATAATAACTTTATTGCAAATTATCATATAGCCAGAAGACGTCGACCAATCAGAAGGCTCCGTTTCCCCCAAAACCGAGGTCGTTAATATCCGATATACGGACCCGGAGGTCCGTAATGATATTGACCAATCAGCGTTGACCGATAAATGACAAATGGCCGCCGGTGACCTAGTTCTGTTCCAATGACGTCAGGTCGAACGGGATTCGGGTTCGACAACAAAATCTGTCTATTGGGACATTTTTATTTTGCCCGTCATCTTTGCGTAAAGAGCACGTCGTAATGGATGTGCAATTTAACCATTAAGCAGAAGATTTGAACTCGATACTAGCTGCGTGGTCGCCCGGGAACACCCGGCGGCACCAGAGGAAGAAGGAAGAGAGGTAACTTACTTGTTTGAATGGACAGCTGGAGGAAGCGCGAATAAATAAAAAACAGCAAAAGTTTGGATTGGCTATATGATAATAACGTTAATGCCCCGCTTTCCTTCGGTGTGTATACGGCGTCATAATTCTTGGTCGGTTCCTATGACCACCGAATGAACGACCGAGTCCGAAATACGAGGTCGTTTATGAGGTGGTCATAGGAACCGACCATGAATTATGACGCCATATACACCTCAGGGCGGGGCATTGACCCTATATTAATGCCCGAGGGCTAATTGCATGTACGATGGAAATGATAAGAAAATAGTAGACAATAAAAATGATTATAAAGTAAATTGAGAATCCTCAACTAATGCTACTTCTAGTGTAGTTATTGTTGGGTATGAAATGCCTGACGATATGCGAGATGAATGAATTGGGTGGTGTTAGGGGAAATGCAGTTTTTTGAAGGCTGGAAAGATGTATAAAGGTGGGAGACATTTTGGTGACTAGTTTAAAAGATTTATCTCTTTCGGTGCCGCATTGAGGGCAATGGCAAATAAAGTGTATTTCATCCTCCACTGTTTTTTTTTTCTGTATAATATTTAACACGTTACATATTCTATTGTCTGACAACCTATATAGTCTGAAAGCCATAACCATATGATCGTGTGATCTGTACGTCCAAAGTTAGTTCGAGTATTGAATATTGTGCAAAATGTTTCCCTTACCGTGACGTTCCATGGGAGTGGCAGCCAGAACTCTTGTTGATATCTAAGGTGAATATTCTAATGTCACGTTTTATGTGTACAGGTGTTTTCAGCTTATGCTAATTGCTACTTTTAGGTGGGTCCCGAAACTACAGTGAGTTACACCCAGTGTCTGACAACTCATCTGACAGCGTTTGGTTCGGACTTCATAGTACCGCCCAACTCCATTGACTTCAGCACGGTGTTTGCAAAATTTGCCAACCTGAGTGACAACGCAGCCGTGTTCTCCACCGTCATCGTCATGTTCGGCATTTATTTCATCATCGTCTACTTTCTGTACAAGGCAGATAAACTGGATAAACTCAAGGTGCGAGCATGAGTTATCATGTTATCAGAAGTTGATTTTAGCCTTGCATAAGGAATACAGTAATCGTAGCATTTTTAAAGCTCATGCCTTATTCTAGGACTACCAACAAATAGTATCAGAGTTGTGTGTTTTGTTACAATGGTAGAT